>OZ023254.1:3973505-4189471 GCA_964007305.1 Netelia melanura | reverse complement strand
TACGCGAGACGCATCGCGAGCAATTTGCTACCATCGATCGTCGTACGATACGCGTTAATTCCGCACGAGAAACACGCGCGTTGTATCGAGAGAAAAAAACGAAAAAACAAAGTTATCTTCGAAAATCTTCGTCGAGGACTCGATGCTGGAGTATCGTATTATCTTAAACTGAAATACGCTTAAAATATCAAAAGTTCAACAATAGTTTCAAGTATTATTCAAAGGAAATTTTCAATGTCTAAAAATTTCAAAAAATCCAAAAATTCTCATCATTTTTTTGAATAATCAAGACAATTTATCTGAAACTCGTTCGATTTTATTATCCAGCGGTTATCACAAAATTTTCAAAAAAATTCTTCCACGATCAAGCGACAAATAGTTCGTTGATCGGATCGTTGATCGCCTCGATCCGATCGAGCTTTCATTGATTCGTCTCAAAGGCCTATTAGTGTCGATGGCACGAAATTCCGGAGTCAATTCCAGCGACCGCTTACGGCAAACGGCACAAGTACAATACCGGTATGATCCTCCCACTGAGATTAAATTGCAGCGCCGTCGAGAGAAGGAGGAGTGCGAGATGGGGGTAGGTAGAAGAGGGGGAGGGAGTGAGAGTCGTGCCGGGCTCGCGTTAATAAACGGATATACCTGTCCGATTATTAACGGGTGTTCGAGCGCGAACATATAGTACGCGGCCTTCGGACCTGGTGTGGGCATCTCGTATCCCATGTGCCCTGTCTCCTATGCGCGCCAGCATTTGCTGTCCCACAACAGGGTGACCCTCTCTCATTAATTAAGCCCTCTCTGACATTGAGCGATGTGGTTTGCAGGGAATTGTCCAAGAGAGACAGAGAGAGAGAGAGAGAGAGAGACAAAATCGTCTCTACCCTCGTCCTGATTCTCTCCTTTGCCCATGGTCGCCTTGAACCTAACCTCAATTCCGGTTAGTTCTGGAATCGTCCGCAAGTATCGAAGGGCGCTCGTGGATACCCGCGCGCACACGCACGTACACGTGTACACGAGGGAGACTTGTCCAAGAAGCTTTTACGTAACGCGATAGCCTTATCGAGCTTTCGTATCAGAGCTTCCCTCGCTACGTTCGTATATACCCAAGCCCACATTTTTTTTTATCATTACGATCTTCATTAAACGAATGAAACTAGAGTAGAGAGGAAAAAGAGAGAAATCAAAAGAAACTCGCGCGCGTGAGAGAACGAGAATTCAGTGCGTTACGGATCGTTCCAAAAGTCCCGACGGTCATTTGTTAACTCGAACCCCTCTCGTTATCAATCTACGTGCATAACTGCACGCCACCTCGTGATATTTTGATCCGGTTTTGTGAACGAAGGGAAGAAAAGAAAAAAAGGAATTCTCGGGTTACTCGAGAAGAGGGCGCGGTTAAAATCTTTAAGGGAAAAGGGCGAGAGGGAATTTTATACGCTGTAACTATTAAATTTCTTTTTGATAAACAAATTTTTTTCAATATTTCAAGGACCCAAATACGTTTGAAAGCTTTAAACGAAAATGATGAATTCGTATAGTACGCGGTGGCGGTGTAATTGAGAGCAAAGAGGGCACGAAGTACATCCTAAGTACCCAATTAAATGATGGGTAATCAAAGTCACCCACTCGCAAAGGGTCCATGGGCTTGCATCCTTGGCTCGTCTTTCAATCCTTGTAACAAAATGTCCGCCCAAAGTCGAGTCTCTCCCAAGAAAAATAATCATAATAATAACAATTTTTATTATTATCATTCTAATATCAACATTTCATTTTTATACTTTAAATATCTGCGTCTATCCCTAAATGTCAAGTTCAAATAACAGCCATAATAATAATAATAATATCCATTAATTTATTATGGTCGTCAAGAAACGTTAAAATAAAAAAAAAATTAATGTTGATATCGAAATCGAATAAATTTGATTCAACTCGTGGGATCGTTTTACCGAGGTAGTCTACTGTAACTAGCTGACTAAGTGGCTCACCAGCAGGTCGTGGCCCGCGACTAGTCCAGGATTTCTGGTGAAGCCGTGACGTTTACGAGGACGATAGGGAAATCTCCTTGCGCTAGACTGGTACGAGTGAGACGGGGAGGGCAAACGACCACCTTGAGCTCGAGCCTTCTATATATTCTATATCACAGCTTCGTCCACATTATATGGGCGTCGACTGTAGTAAATTTGGTACAGATACCAAATATACATATCTATATATGTATAGAAAGGTAAATGCATAAAACGTAACTCGTAAAGCCACCGACGGTACTTCGACGGTATTAACGGCAATAAAATTTCGCACGAGGGATGGAACGAGCAGATTGTAGCAGACGAGAAATATTATTCAAACATACATATATATCCTTTATTTTATCGTGGACGATCGACGAATCCGAGCTAGCCAACACGATGTTGCGAATGCCCGACGTTAAATAATTTTATACATTTTTCTCCACAGTCCCCTCCTCTTCTGGTCTGAGCAAGGGATCAATTTTGCAACAATTATTATATAATAAATTGTCGCGATGCGAATAATAACTTTAGTGTCGCGTGTTGGAGAAAATAGAGGAAAACGTGAAAATTATCACGGTCATTAACCCTTCCTGGTATTAGAAGGGGAAATCGAAATAGAGGAGGATTGTAAATGCGAATTGATTGTTCGAAATCTCACCGAGAACTAATCCTTCAACACTAATGACTTTTCGAACGTAACTGACGGCAGGATTTACTTCTTGAGGACATTTCTCATTGGCGTATATTGAACAGGCATGTGGATCGATTCTAGGGAAATAGTGACAATTTCTCGATCGCTCGTCTTTCGTAATATCAGCTCGAGGGATGTAACGAAGGAACGATTAATCCAAGGTAAAACCGAGGGAATTTCGTATCGATCGTATTGTAATGCCAATTAAGGGCGTCGTCAAAACTTTAGTGTCGCCAATTTGAAATAAGTCACTTGATCCTTTACGAGGTTAGACAATATGGAATACTTGAATATCTTAGCTGGCGAAGTACGTATAAATTGTTTTTAATACCGAGATCGAAGTAGTTTCAAAATTTTTGTTGTATTTCTCTGTCAATTTATTTTAAGATGGCTTTTCCAGGTGGGAAGAATTTCTGATCGAGTTTAGGTGACTGGTCCATATTGCCCCACTTTTTTTTTAATCCTACACATTTACGTGGATCTGTTTCATTTTACGATTCATGCACAACTGGTTATACGCACATCCTGATGATCTTTTATCGATACATATTAAACTCCTCCCTTGCTCTTTCGATTCATACTAGGTGTAATCCAAGTTTCATTAACTTTACGATCACGCAAAGCTATCGCCTGACTCTCATTGTTAAAGCGTTCAGCAGCCACTTCATCGCATCGAGATTTTAATAGTGATCTCCCAATATATTTTATATAGCTCTATCGCATTTTCGCAAAGGGTCGGGAAATGAACGTACAACTATATATATATATATATATATATATGTTTTATTTTATGTACATATAGGGCGTTAGGCAACTATGAAGACACAAACAATATCCACATAGATGGAGTCAGTACAAACCCAACGGTTTTTTTAAAATTGTCCTGCGATAAAAACTGACTGAGATATTAATTCTCAAAGTTCAAAAATTTGAAACATAACCTAACAAAAGCGATCGAGCGTCCTATCGAGAAATACCGAGATCGCAGGTTCGAATCCCACTCACGACAAATTTTTTTTTTCACAGACTGTTATTTTTTAGTGGATCTTGACAAGATAACTGTTAATAAATGAACAATGAGTGGAAACAATGAGAGAAAATATGGTTTTCTATAACTCAACCATAGGGTACTCGATGGCATTGTTTAAACTTTTGATCTTGGCCAATTTTTATCGCAGGACAATTTTTAAAAAACCGTTTTATTTATAACGGCGTTAATTACCTGACTATTGTCTACACTTTCATAGTTGTCAAACACCCTGTATATACGTACAGCAGGGATTCCTCGTTACCACACGGAGTTGAAAATCAATTCGTTCAGGAATTCGGGAAGAGTGCTGCGAGGCCTATGAAGGGTGATCGGAAGAATCGAAAAAGGGTTCGTACAGTACTTCAAGAGCGGAGATGAGCGTGCAAGCGCACTCGAAACAGCAGCTTTTCATCGCAATTTAATTAAATCGAGAGCTCGATCGGGTTCCGTTTAATCGTGATATTTGTTCAGCTTTACAGGCGTAACAAATAACATTCGATACTTTGCTACGAATGCAAAAGAGACCAGGGTCGTATTCCGAACATTCATCGGGGTTTGAGACACCCCCGATGTAATTCGTTATTTTTTTTTCAAGATTGATCTTCGCGACGAGGGTGAGAGAGAGAGAGAGGGTTGAAAAATCCTACGGCACACGTTGCATCGATAGTGGATAAAACTCCGTGACACGACCAGTAGCGCCGCGTTGCGGTGGCGTTGGCAACCCACGCCACCAACGGCTGCAAAGCTCCGTCTCACCCACCAGAGGGTCGAGAGGCGATCCGCTCTTCGCAGTCGTCGGAGCTTTTTGAAAGCTCTGCAGTCGGCAATGTAGAAATCATCGAAGAGCTTTCATCAAGGGTTGAGAATCGATCCCTCGTCTCTAGTGCTGTTAAAAAGTTACGAAGTTCTTTAAGCTCGACCTGATTCGAAAAAATGAGCTTTTTGGATGTTTGTTTTGCGCGCGGAATAAAAATGCGAGTCGAAAGTTCCTAGATTATCGGAACGTTCGTTCAATGGAGTTAGGGAGCTCGCGAAAGCTGGATCCCTGGACCATGACATCAACAAGGGAGTCCAGAAGTCACGGAATCGCGCCTCCCCCGCTTTCATCGTCGATCTCTCGTCGACCGCTGCGACGAAGCGCTTTGTACGTGTTCATCTGTGTATGCAATATCTGGGGTCGAAACGGGGAGCCAACTTAACCGTCATGATTCGTTAAAAGCGTAACGGTTCGATAGCCAACAAAGGGTTTGATCCCACGCGTCACTCGGAGCAATACGTCGAAAACTCGATTATCACGCGTTCACGGAGCTTTCAAAGGTCCCGCACTAAACGCACCCTTCTGTCCTGACTTGCTTGTCATCGGTCAGAAGGGGAAAAAATGTGGAAATTCCCCTTTTTCCAACTTTTGACGGGCGAACTGCGACAAATCGGGAATAAAAATAGAATATTCGTGTTTTACGGGAAATTTCCGAGTTCACTATTTACTAACAAAGTTTTTTTTGGACAAAAGAAAATTCGATCTCCTCGATGTGCGGAAAGTCAAAAGCGATAATCTAGGTACGTCCGGGTCTGCGAATCCACTGGAAAACCGATTTTTGTATCGCTTAAAAAGACTTTATAGGAACATTGTGAAAAAATGGAAATTTTGATTAAAAAATTGCAATAAGAAAAAAAATTCTTTTTCTTTCGTCCATTACCATTTTCGTAAGATCTAAATTGTAATCTATAATCCCTAAACGGATAATAAACGAGAGTATGTACACACGTATATAAGTACCTTTTACACGACCTCTTTCTTCTTTCACTCGTCGTTCTTTCTCGATAAACTTTCTCTTCATAAAAGCAAACTTTTTACTTTTGTTTTCTCTAAAAAGCAAAGACTTCAACCCAGACCGCTTCTGTTCGTCCGTCATGAGGCATCTGCCTCAACGCTTCGCGAAAGCACGAAAGACGCTGGAATGAGTTAAAGTGTTGTTTTCCTTTGTAAAGATACGAGAGGGACGGGGCTGGTAGGTGGAAGCGATAGAGTCGAGGGCTAATTGACTCGAGCCGTACCGAGGCATGTAAGACCGAGCAGCTTCATTAGTTCCCTGAATTATATAGAACAAGACGGACAGGTCGAAAGAGGAAAACAGACACCAAGAGACGGACCCCTTGGTAAGAGTTTCGCCTTTGAGATTGAATAATCGATCCGGTACTTACAATAAATGAAAAAAAAAATAGGACAACAAAATTATTCGCAAACGTTGCTGAGGGCTGCAACAACTTGGAATCGATGATTACGTCATTTTTTAAATTACGTTAGAGGGCGCTCGTTCTTGGATTCGTTAGGAAACGAAGTCAAACGAAAATTTTCGATACCTTTCTTTTCAATACCGATCAATTATTCGAGAATCAATTTGCATAATAATTAAGCAGTTTGATCAAATGTCATTAGAGCAGAAAGAACTGCGAATATTATTGATCTAAAAAAAAATTCAAAATTCTTATCTTTCAAACAAATTGAATTATTTTCTCGTATATTATTTACTAATTAAACATCCTCGTTAAAAATATATCGAATAATATAAAATTATTCGAAAAATCGTGAATTTCGATGATTTAACAGAAATAAAATAAAGCTTGCAATATTGCGCAAAAAAAAAAAGAAAAAAACGATACTTTTTCCTCTCAATGGGAGTCGTCTCGTTACATTCCTTTGAAGTATTGGAAAGGTACTTTTATATAAGACAAAACGATTGGAAAGAGGACGTTCGCTCTATATAGCGAGTGTTCATATTCAATTCCCCGTTCGCCAATATTTTCGTGGAGAAATGGATCGAAAAGCATTCGTTGAAAAGGCATTGTGGGCGAATCTCGCGTACCCCGCGCATCGCCGAATTTCTCTGTGCGCGAGTTACCGGTGTATCGTACCGAAGCGCGAAACTAAATACCGCCTAATGAACACATACGGGCGAGTCTTTGATACAAAGCTTCCGGTCGCGCTTTACAAAGGTCTTCGTATATTATACGCATATATATATATATATATATATATATATATATATCCCTCTCTCTCCCTCTCTTCAGCTCCGGAGAACATGTATTTGCATTGTGGCCACCGGAATTTCAGGTTGCGTCGGTTCGTGAGAGGTGAGTCCTAATGAACCTTTACCTCCCTGCCCACAGCCCGTTTTCAACGCCAGAACACGCGCTCGTCCTTCTCCCGCGCATCAAACCCAAAAGTGATGAACTATGGGCGTTGAAAATGTTACGTGGAAGGGAAAAAAAAAATTTCGATGCGGGTCTTGTCGGCGAGTAACCGATTGATTTTCCAAAGCTTTGTGTTTGTGAATTTCGCAAATATTCAACGAAACTTTCGAACAAAAAGGACAATTTTGAACGAACGAAATTGAAATTTTTGAAATAATGGAGTTAAAAAGAAATAATAATAATAATAATAATAATAGATGTACATCGTGTTTTTTTTTAGTAAATATTGAATTCGAAATCGTTGGAATAATTTGATGTCGAAACGTTGTAAAGTTTCGCGAATATTGACGAACTGGTCAATACGCTCGAGACTTCAATTCCAATTAGCATTCGCATCTAGTTCGTTATATCGGAGCGAAGCCGAGGGCTAAATTGTGTAAACTCTGCTCGACGACTAAGTACTCAAACACCATTTAAGCGGTTTATCTCGACATTTGTCCGTGGAGAACGTGAGAAGAAAAGCGCCAGGCAATGACGAGTTCCCAAAGCCCTTTTCAGGTTGTATCCAACTCGTGCGAGAACCTCGTGGCGTTACATTCGAGTTCGAGCGAACTCCCAGTGCTAATGAATAACTAACAAAGCACAAAAAAAACTTCATATAATTTTCCCCATGTTTCTCGTTAATTAATTAATCTTGGCTCGTATTAATTAAAATTGTATAAACAATTAATTACGATGGAACAAATATTATTGTGCTCGAGTTTAATAAATATTTGATTAAATAATTAATTAATATTCGAGAGAAAATGTGTTAAAATTGTGAAGAAAAAATGTTATTTTTCAATTTTCTTAAATCGTTTCCCTCTAGCGGGACGCCATGGTACTAACAGTCGCGTAACGGACTCGAACGACTCGGACAAGCCGTCGTGGTACTCCCTAGCGATTAACATATCGTACCCCTGACCGCGGAGTCGACGGTACGAGAAAAGAAAGCAAAAAATAAAAAGAAGATCCGCCGTAACGAGAAGCCGCGTGCAAACCGCAAGAGTAGCGAGGGGATTTTATTTTCCGGACTCCGATATGGAATGCCCGAATGAAAGAACGAGCGGCGAAAAAACGAAGGAAAAAGAACACTTTTTTTCATCCCTCGCTCACCGGATTAATTAATTTTGTGTCCCGGTGGCTCGTTAAAAAATTCAGAATAACCACAACACTCGGTCGGCTTCACCGGCGCGCGCGATCGATCATGTACTGGCTACCGGTTAGCGGCAGTTACCGCCACGACGTATCTACCCTACCGCGGGAAGTCCCGCGCGTATTTCGCATTATCAAACATGAAAAAATAAAGGAAATTGCAAACAAAAAATTTCAGAAAGAAGAAAGTACCAAAAATTGTCATTTTAATCATTTTTTTGTTACCCTTTGCTATCCCAAACATGAAGAAAAAAATTGTAGACAAAAAATAAATTGTTAAAAGAAAAGATAAAACCAAGGACTGTCTTTTTAATCACTTTGTGTTACCTTTTGTAACCCTTTTATAATTCTCAATAAAGAAAAAAGAAGAAATTGTCTTTTTAATGTTTTTTTTGTTACCTTTTGTTATACAAAACATGAAAACAAATAAAATTGCAAAAAAAAAAAGAAATTGCAAAAAAAAGAAAACACCGACAATTGTCTTTTAATCCTTTTCTTGTTACCCTTTGTCACCCCAAAGCCGAAAAAAAAACAAAAATCACAGAAAAAAATAAAATTCCAGAAAAAAAAAATTGCAAAAAAAGAAAGAACCAAAAATTCATTTTTTAATCAATTTGTGTTACCGTTTGTTATCTTTTTATTGTCCTTAGAAAATAAAAAACCAAAAATTGTTTTTTGAATGATTTTTTTGTTACCCTTCGTTGCCCAAAACGTGAAAAAACAAAATTGCCAAAAAAAAAAATTAAGAAAAAATAAAAAACCAAAAATTGTACGTTTAATATTTCTTTTGTTACTCTTTATTACCCGAAACATGACAAAAAATAATAAAACTGCAAAAAAAAAAAGAATTCATAAAAAAAGAAAAAACTAAAAATTGTTTTTTTAATCATTTTTTTGTTACCCTTCGACGTATTATATCTTAACGAGTTCGAGTCGCTGCAAACGAAGTCCATGAGAGAAAACTCGACGTGCGGTAACAATCGTCGTTCGAATCGTCGAACGGACGGACGGGAGAAAAAGAAAACGACGACGTCCGTCTCGTTCGAAGCAATGAATGGAATCATTTACGAAGCGTCTCGAGTACGGTGAATATATTTTTATACTTCCCTTACGTACGATACCCCACGTTGTACATAAAATATTTATCGCACAATGCTGCCTCGTGGTTCGATCCAATTTTTCCATTATCGCTAAAATCGATTTTTAATTCGCGAATTAACTTTCAAATCCTTGGTTAAATTTTCTATCCTCTCTCTCTCTCTCTCTCTCTCTCTCTCTCTCTCTCTCTCTCTCTCTCTCTCTCTCTTTCTCTCTCTCTCTCTCTCTCTCTCTCTCTCTGTTTTACCGACCGGGGAATTTGGAGATCGTTACGAATATCGTAGTCGGAAATCGCCGGAGGATAAATTAAACCGTAAAGCCGGGCGATTAAACGCGTACTCAACGAGAAGATCGCCCAGTGAATTCGAACGTAATTACGAAAATTCTGTTATAATGAAATACGCGAGTATCGCGCGATAAATGAAAAAGCAGCTCGGCTGCGGGGCCATTTCATCGTTCTCTTCGCTACCGAGACGTTCGGACGAAAATTAATTCGGTCAATTGGGCTTTTTATGTACGGAAAGGAAATTAAAAAACAAAGAAAGAAAAAAACAAATTATGCGCGAAGACCACTCGAGAGTTACCAGGAATGAAGATGAGAAGACAAGGACGCGGTACTTCACGATTCAAATGGCCGACGAGTCTCTCTCTCTCTCTTTCCTGATTTCCTCTCGAGTGTTTTATACAGCTTCATTTTTTTCCCACTACGCGATATACGAGGTTTATACAAACGCGCGTAAAGATAAGCCGGTTGCATCTCCGCGATTATGTGAAGAAAAGAAACGTAAAAATTCTTCGTTTCGTTCATTGGTCCATTGCGCCATTACCCCCACTCCTCTCACTTTCCTGCTTTTTCTCTCTCTCTCTCTCTCTCTCTCTGTTGCAACTACTCGTCCAACGGGAAACAAAAGAAGCGAGTCTTTACGATAATTCTCGTAATCGGGAGGAGAGGCTTCTCTTTTATATAATGCAGCATTGAGCTCGAGAGGAGGACGAGAGAGTGAGGGAAGAAAACGAAAGAAGATGGACTGAAAAAAGTTTTTTTTTGTTTTTTTTTTTTCATTTTTTTTTCTGGGAGAAGGACCGAGAAAAACTGCCGAGAGACGGCCGAAACAAGAAGAAACGTACCTACATGGTGAGAGAGTGGTACTGGTAAGAGGAAGAGAGAGAAAAAAAGAAAGAGGAGAGAAGGATTTAGAACCGGGATCTCGAGTCTCTTGTTGAAAGTGGACGGTCGGACGAGAACCGCCGACACCTTGCTAGAGACCGTGACCACCCACGAGACCCTTGAACCCTCGACGCGTTGCTGCCGAGGAGTTAACCACACACGCGATGGCAGCACTGGCTCTTTTCACCTCCGACCATTCGCAACACACGACGCCAACTCTTAGTCGTCAAAATTGAATGAAAAGAATTAAATTATACGACGTTTCTTCCAATTCATTTTTTCACATTTTTTTGTTACTTATTGTCAAGAAATTGAGTGAAAATTTTCAAAAATGGAAATATCGAAATAAATTTCGATTTAATGTTATTAATTTCTATAAAAAAATTAAGAAATTAATTAAAATTATTCACTCAAAAATCTGATTTGTTCTCATCTTGGATTGATTGATTGACATATTTAATTATGCCCTAGCTAGCTATGGGACAAATACAGAGATCTCATCAATTCCCAATCATACAAATACATAAATTTGCAAATTTACAATTTGTGCCAATTAACAAATTCATGAAATTTTTCCAGATACTGATAGTCAATATAATAATGATGATATCATTTTCAAGATAATAATAATAATAATAACGTAAAAGAGAGGGAGCGAAAAAGAAAGAGAAAGAGAGAGAGAGAGAGATCCGGCAGGAGTAAAGACTGGACAAACAGACGGACAAAAGTGAGTACCGTGTGTGCGAATCTAGAGAAACGGGGCAATGCCAGCGGGAGGATGTTCAATCCCGTGTTTCCGGAACTGTAATCAGCCGTGCCAAACTAATCCGGCGGACTTAATGGCCGGCCGGGTAGCCACCGTGAACACGCGACAGAACTAGGGAAACTCGCGTTAGCGCCGGACCACCGCCAGAGGGAGCGGAAGAGCCAAAGCCACGGGAGTTTGAGGGCTTTGTGCCGTAGAGCGCTCCACCGGTTAAGTCTCACGGCGTAACACGTGACTGATATGACCGCGGATACAAACCGCGCGTTTGCCTTGTATACACTTCTGGCTCCGTGATACACGCCCGGATTTGCCGCGAATTCGTGGGTTCCGCTTCCGCGAACCAACCGTATTGGCGGTCGGTCAGCAAACGCCAACAGAAGGACGACTAACGTTCCGCGTTTTACACACCGACTATTATATTCCTCGTCCTGGCAATATTAGAGAACTTTCTCTGTCGTACGTGTACACCCGTTCGAGAAACGTTGTTTCGAACTTTACGCTGCGACGGTCATGATTTATCGTATCCGTTTTGTACTAGCGATACGTATGTATGTGTTTTAACGCGGATTACCTCCATACGCTTCCTACCGATCGTATTAAATTCTATAATCTCATTCATCCGTGCGGTCAGCTGAAAATTATCGCGGTCTGTCCATTCGCGCGAAACTTGAAAAAAAAAACACA
Organism: Netelia melanura; assembly: GCA_964007305.1. Lineage (NCBI taxonomy): Eukaryota > Metazoa > Arthropoda > Insecta > Hymenoptera > Ichneumonidae > Netelia > Netelia melanura. The sequence continues at coordinate 4,177,639 of OZ023254.1, read as the reverse complement.
GGTTTTCGATAAAAATGTCAAAAATTGGATTTTTGTTTCGTTGTCACTGTTCGAAATTTTTCTTTGATCGAGTGTAATTGGTAAAGTAAAAAATGCAATGAACAAAATGGACAATTTTGAAAATTGAATAATTTATGAAAATTAATATTTAAAAAGTTTCAAACTAAATACGAGTCTTCAGTAATGAAATAACATCGGAAGGATATTCGCGAACGTCTCGAGATTCATTCGCGCTCAAAGTTTGCTCCCGTAAAGTGACAATGACACAGCCCAATTAAAATCAAAATTATCGTGGTTTCTCCATTCGCGCGCAATTTAAAAAAAACACATTTCCGATAAAAATGTAAAAAAAATGGTTTATCTTGTTCATTGTCACTGTTCGCGATTCGAGAGTAATCTTTGATCAAGTATAATTAATAAAATAAAAAAAGCAATGAACAAAACGTACAATTTTCAAAATTGAATAATTTTTGAAAAATAATATTTCAAAAATTCCAAACAACAATAATCAAAATAAATACGAGCCTTCAGCAACGAAATAACATCGGAAGGATATTCACGAACGTCTCGAAATTCATTCGCACTCAAAGTTTACTTCCACAAAGTGACAATGATACCCAATTAAAATGAAAATTATCGTGGTTTCTCCATTCGCGCGAAATTAAAAAAAATACACATTTTCGATAAAAATGTAAAAAAAATGGTTTATCTTGTTCATTGTCACTATTCGCGATTCGAGAGTAATCTTTGATCAAGTATAATTAATAAAATTAAAAATGCAATGAACAAAAAGTACAATTTTCAAAATTGAATAATTTTTGAAAATTAATGGTTCAAAAATTCCAAACAACAATAATCAAACTAAATACGAGTCTTCAGGAACGAAATAACATTGGAAGGATATTCGCGAACATCTCGAGATTCATTCGCGCTCATAGTTTGCTCCCGTAAAGTGACAATGACACAGCCCAATTAAAATCAAAATTATCGTGGTTTCTCCATTCGCGCGAAATTTAAAAAAAACACGCACAATTCCGATAAAAATGTAAAAAAATGGTGTATCTTGTTCATCATCACTATTCCCGATTCGTAAGTAATTGTTGATCAAGTATAATTAATAAAATAAAATATGCAATGAACGAAAAGTACAATTTTCAAAATTGAATAATTTTTGAAAAATAATATTTCACAAATTCCAAACAACAATAATCAAAATAAATACGAGCCTTCAGCAACGAAATAACATCGGAAGGATATTCGCGAACGACTCGAGATTCATTCGCGCTCAAAGTTTGCTCGCGCAAAGTGACAATGGAACAGAGTGGTGGCCATTAATCCAAGGATTACTTGGCTCAACAAGGAGCGCTATATCAGAGCGATGGATGGAGACGCGTACGTTAATTCCACGACAACGTGCTCGGTTGATGATATGGTGGAACGGAAGCAAGACGGGAAGAGCCTGAATAAATGAGTCCTGGCTTGGTACAGGGTGCACGATGTAGAGGAAACAGAGAGGGGCAGGGGGGAGGAGGAGGAGTGAGAGAGAGAGAGAGATTGAGAGAAGCGAGCGACGACGAGATTTAGTGGAGCGATTTCGCAAAGGGTCGGTACTAGAGAACGACAAGGATAGTGAAATGAAGAAAGAGAGAGAGAGAGAAAGCCCGCGAGGGATATTCTCTCCAGGGTTAACTGCACACGAGAGAACGTCACAGGTCATAGTCGCGTTTGTGCTCACTTGACCCCGGGGCGGGCCATGCTGTCCTCTCGCTCTCTTGATGATTTATCTTGACCAACCGCGCTATAACCTTGGATATTTGGCAGTGTCAAGATGAAATTAAGATATCCCTCCTGTGAAACGATTTACACCACGTGGCAAGGTTTATCGTCCGTTTCGTTCACTTTGCCGGCGTTTAATTCGATCGTGTCCAAATCTTTCGCTAAGCCAGATTTTTCTCTCACGTTTATAAAGTCAAAAATATTTTGAATCATTTTTATTATCTGCTTTTCGACTTATCCTCCATTTTGTTCATTTTGCCGGCGTTTAATTCAATCGTGTCCAAAACTTTCGCGAAGACAGATTTTTCTCACGCGTTTCTAAAATCAAAAATATTTTGAATCATTTTTATTATTTGCTTCTCGACTTATCGTCCATTTTGTTCACTTTGCCGGCGTTTAATTCGATCGCGTCTAAATCTTTCGCTAAAACAGATTTTTCTCACGCGTTTATAAACTCAAAAATATTTTGAATCATTTTTATTATTTGCTTCTCGACTTTTCGTCCATTTTGTTCACTTACCCGGCGTTTAATTCGATCGTGTCTAAATCTTTCGCTAAGACAGATTTTTCTCACGCGATTCTAAAATCAAAAATATTTTGAATCATTTTTATTATTTGCTTTTCGACTTATCGTCCATTTTGTTCACTTTGCCGGTGTTTAATTCAATCGCGTCCAAATCTTTCGCTAAGACAGATTTTTCTCTCGCGTTTCTAAAATCAAAAATATTTTGAATCATTTTTATTATTTGCTTCTCGACTTATCGTCCGTTTCGTTCACTTTGCCGGCGTCTAATTCGATCGCGTCCAAATCTTTCGCTAAGACAGATTTTTCTCTCACGTTTCTAAAGTCGCAAATTTCTTGAATTATTTTTATTATTTGATAATAATAAACTTACGTAACATATTCATTATTATTGTTATTTTTATATTTTTCTTTTTCCATGTAAAAATTGATGATACAAGATGGTAATTAACCAGCGACAAAAATAATATCTGAACAAAGTCCATAACGAAAGGACAATTGGCGAATGTAGGAGGTCTCGGTGGCACCGAGCCGTAAAGTGTTTACCTTGGCTGATTGTTGTTCGCAGTAGGCATAGGGGTTGGCACCCTCGGTGGTGGTACCGGTATGGCCTTTCGCCTTCCACCCCCGGGCACGCTCTGGTTAACGGTCGGCGTAACACGTCCCGTAGGCGCTATTCTCCCTGCCGTACGGGGACGTTCCGTTCGTACTTCCATATTCACTCTGCAATCAGCATAATGAGAGAAATATCGATGAGTCAATAAATTTTCATTTGTTCCCATGGTAAATGACGAATTCATCGTCGTACGATTGAAATAATATTATCAAACGACAGAAAGACAAATTTCCAAAAGCAAAGTTACAAATATTCACTGATAAAAAAAAAGAAACAAAGACAAAATCGGAGCATAAAAATCAGTCACTCCCATTCGCGTATGATATGGAAACGCGATAGGAAGCATTGCTTATGGGAAGTATACGGGAATACGTAGCAGCTCGTATCGGCTCGCACTGAGTAAGAGCGAAAGCCATACGAGCGAAGATATAAAAGTACCATTTCTATTCCGGGGGTTTGCTCAAAAGCCCGAGTGACATCACAGGAGCGCTCATAAACTTGGAAAGAGCGAGAGCGTATACGCGCCGCTGCGTTCGCATCGCATATGGGAATAGAAATCGCGAGACTCTCTCGTTCGTGACACAGGAACGAGAAAAAATCCAGAGTAACGAATGAGAGAGTGAGAGACAGTGAGAGAGAGAGAGTGGGGGGGGGGGGGGGGGGGAGAGGCTGAAAGTCCAATATGGTGTAAAAAACGCGAAAGTAAAGAACGAATGGCGGGAATACGAACGAAACGTATAAAATAAACGCCAATGGCATCGTTGAGTAGTCACATTCGCGTAGAACAGTAAGGACTACAGTGAGACGAGAGGATTTAAAAAAAAAAACAAAAAATTACTGTTTACCCTTTGGATAATTATTTTTAATTGAAATTGCAATTACTGCGTGAAATTAAAAAATGATTTGCTATTATTACTATAATTATTTATTATTATTATTATTAGTATTATTATTACTATTATTATTGTTATTATTATTATTATTATTATTGTTATTATTATTGTTCGTGTTCTTGTTCTTGTTCCTATTCTTAAAGTCAAACTAAACGAACATAAAACGTAAAAACGTGCTTCCATTTCGTGGCATCGATATCAAGGGTTCACCAAGACGCGTCAACGTCTCGAACGAAACATTACGCCGAAAGAGCGTCGTCGAGCAACGTCGAGGACGAAACATTGAAACATTACTTTTTCTTTCCTCGTAAAGAGACGTACGTATCTCGAGTACCGAGTTCTCGAGTGACATAGTCATGCGTGGCACTCTTTGCCGGTAGAGCGCCGAGTAGAGCCGCTGAAACGTTGGAGAGTGGCCACGCCACTTATCGCCGCAGCGTGATACGCGTTACAAAACCCAAGACGCGAATATTCGCTTTGGTCCTCCAACCCTCGAAGCTGTAAACGTGCCCTCGTTTTTTTCCCCCTGTTTTCTTGTTTTAACTTTTTTTCTAACCTTCTCGAACCACGAGATCTTCGAAGTACTCCGCAAATCCAAACGATGGGCCGGAGCTAAAACCACCCTCGGGTCGATTCCAGCACGCTGGAAAAAGCAATTGCGATTGCAGTTGCAGCTATAGAAGAGACAGTAGAAGAGAGATAAAGAGAGTGGAGGCGGGGGGGAAAAGCTTGATACTCAAAGGAATTTTGTTTTATTTCTTCTTCCGGAGGGATGATCTAGCAAGAAGAGAGAGAGACGCGCAACTCCTTCCGGAATCAAGGAGCGTTAAGAAGCGTTCACCATCATCGGCTTCTACAAGTGTATTTATGTATCTACATTACACGTAGGAGACCTTGAGGTCTCGTTTGTGACCCGTCCATTCTTCGAAATTCGTCGCTTCCGTGAGTCTGAGTCGACCTTGCGGAAGAAGGGCCAAAAAAAGTTGTCCCGGATGAAAGAAAAAGAAAACAGGAAAACATCACGATGTTTGCCAACGATGGTTGGCGATGTGAAGCACTTTGGATATCGCGAAACGTCTTCCGCAGACGATCCATGCAAAATAGAGAGTCGTCAAAAAAAAGAGGGGGTGAAAAATGAGGGAAAGTAAAATCTGGCAGCGACGATGAGAAATATGAGGAAAGGCCAAAGAACAGTGGAGATGTAATGGCGGAGAGCTGGGATCGAAAACGAGCGAAGCCGTAAGAAATAAAGCTCGAGTCGTGTAGAAGGGAGAATGTACTGTGAAAACGAAACTAAAAGAGAGAGAGGGAGAGAGAGGGAGTGAAAATAAGGGAGAGAGATGTGAAGAAAAGGCAAAAGGGGTTATGGTACGTTACTAACCGGTGACCTGCTGTGGTTTCCGTTGGACTATTTTTACTTACGGTTGGTAAGTCCACCAGCAAGAAAGGAAGGAGAGACAGCTCGCTACTAGAGTCCGTGGGGCTTTTTGCTACGGGTCCCGCTTGCCGGAAACGATAACGTAAACGCGCGCTCAATGTGGCTGCCATAACGATGGAGAACGACCGCGATCGACGACATTGAACGGATTTTAGACTCGATGGGCCAGACGATGGTTAAATAAATAATAACGAAAAAAAAAAACAGTAAAAATAAACGACAATTAAATTGTTAATAACAAATGAATAAATGGCAAGAACATTTTTATATTATTATTATTATTTATCCAAAGAGATAATAAATATTGGAAATCAATGGGAAATAAATAATTAATTAGAATGTTTCGTTTCGATTAATCGTAAACATTTTTGTTAAATAATTTCAAACTTTGCAACCCCCACCCTTAACTTGTGGAGAATTTACAAGGGAGGTAGACACGAGTCGAGAACATCATTGAAGATGCGAGGAGCATCCCAACGTTTACGATGCTCCACCGAGTGCAAGGAACATCGACCCTTATGCTCGAAAGTTAAAAGGACGAAAGGAATTCCTCTCAAGGGCACTCAATTAATTGTTATTAACAAATGAATAAATGGCAAGAATATTTTTATAATATTATTATTATTTATCCAAAGAGATAATAAATATTGGAAATCAATGGGAAATAAATAATTAATTAGAATGTATCGTTTCGATTAATCGTAAACATTTTTGTTAAATAATTTCAAACTTTGCAACCCCCACCCTTAACTTGTGGAGAATTTGCAAGGGAGGTAAACATGAGTCGACAACATCATTGAAGATGCGAGGAGCATCCCAACGTTTACGATGCTCCACCGAGCGCAAGGAACATCGACCCTTATGCTCGAAAGTCAAAAGGACGAAAGGAATTCCTCTCAAGGACACTCGAATGATCGAGAAAGTTTTCGAGTAAAAAGAGATCGACTGATCTCGCTCTTTCCACGATGTCGAACGATTATATCGTCCGCGCTTGGAAAAATCGAGAATTCGCCAAGTTTAACTTGAGTTTCTTAAAAACGAGAAATTTCTTGTTTTTATTCGGTCGAGAAAAAAAAATTTGAATTTTCGCGCGTTTGTTTATACAAAATGTACAAATCTCTCATTTGTCTAAGAATAAACGCGAATTTGTCGCTGTTTTATGCAAATTTATATTAATTTTACTCGAACCCAACGAACCGAACGATTAAATTCTCAGGGTTGGAGAAACGTGAGAAGGATGAGAACGCGACGCGCCATGGCGAGACGACGATCTACTCGAGACTCGCGACGGGAACTTCGTGGAATTTCTCGTCATCTGGCGGTGTAATTGAGCGGTCTTCGGACAATGAGCTCATTTATGTCTGAATGTGACTCAATTATCTGGGTCAGCCTAGACGATTATCGTCCAACTTCGGAAATTCACTGTCGTTCCTACTTATCCACTGATTAATCGATTTCGTACTTAGAGCTCCTTAAGATCATCGCAAATTTATAAGAAAAATAAATTAATTACAAAATCAAACATAAATTTTTATTAAATATATTCAAAATTGGATGGGGAATAAATTAATAAATAAATAAATATAAATAAATAAATAAATAAAAATAAATAAATAAAACTTAATAAATAAATAAATAAAAATTAATAATTAAATAAAAATAAATAAAAATAAATAAAAATAAATAAAAATAAATAAAAATAAATAAATAAATAAAAATTAATAATTAAATAAATAAAAATAAATAATAAATAAATAAAAATAAATAATAAATAAATAAATAAAAATTAATAATTAAATAAATAAAAATAAATAATAAATAAATAAAAATAAATAATAAATAAATAAAAATAAATAATAAATAAATAAATAAAAATTAATAATTAAATAAATAAAAATAAATAAAAATAAATAATAAATAAATAAATAAAAATTAATAATTATATAAATAAAAATAAATAATAAATAAATAAATAAAAATTAATAATTAATAAATAAAAATAAATAAATAAATAAATAAATAAATAAATAAAAATTAATAATTAAATAAATAAAAATAAATAAATAAATAAAAATTAATTAAAAAATTTACTTATAAATGATGGATAATAAATCTATAACAATTTTTTCTATAACAAAACGATCGATTTTTCACGTCCAAAATTTTCATCGACAGACGAAAAAGAATGTTCGCCATAACTCAAAAAAAGAACGAGCCCAAACGATATATTCCCCAGTCGTCCTTTATCCGGGACAAAGTCAAAACATTTCAAAAGAGCACAAAGCAACGTTTCACCATCTCGGCGAGCGTGAGATACGCGAGCCGAGCGGAAAAGATGAAACGGGTGTAAAGGCAACGCCGAGGGATGAAACGTACGAAGAGAACAAGAGAGACGCGAGGAGGAAAGCAGTTTGGCGCGACAGCGACGCGAAAGATTCTCGGGCATGTCCTAACGACAAAAGATAAGAGTACATCGCTGTGAAAAAAATAAAAGAAAAAGAAAACAACGAAAAGACAAGAAAAAAAAACAATAGAAAAGCTGCCAAGCGTCTATGAAGATGCAAGCGAGCTGCCGTAACTGGAAGCGCATACGCGGAACGATTGTCAAGTGTGCAACGTACCGAATACTTCCCGACTTTCGGTGCGAATAAAGACCAAGGGAATCGTCCGCGAGAACAGAGAACTCTCCGCGTCAGATTCAGCTTTACAAAACTGATCGCAGCTTTCTTAGACGTCAACCCTTCCCTACCACCCACCCCTCTTCGAGAAAGAACCTTGTACTTTCTCTCGTCACCGCAAAAGACCGAGACAGGGAGAGAGATAGGTGAAAGAAAAAAAAACATGGACAACCCCCGGACTCGTTGCAAACAGCGCCCTCTTTATCATCGTGAAAGTCCCGCGCAAGAATATTTCTCCACGTATCACGTGCAAGCATCCCTCTGCGAATGAACAGCGAGTCATTAATTCCCGGTGAGGGTTGAAAACTCCTTAAACTTCCGCTAGCGTGTTTATACATCGTATTCGCGTAGTTAAAGAATCGCTCGTTGCAGTAACGATTATTACAACCCTTTCAATTTACGTTTTTTTTCTCTTTCTTTTACGTCAATTCTTGCAAACTGCCAGAGTTGGAAATATAGTGATTTTGCTTCAACCGGAAGAGGAAGATGACTCAAATATTCTATAGCTCGCGGGAGCAGACGCTCCATTCATTCATCCCCAAGATCGACGGGGATGAAATATGATAACGCGGATCGTCGTCGTTCTATCGACGAGAACGAGGACAGAACTTCCGGAAAAACGCGCGAGGTACGAATGATTCACCGGGAAAATGACGAAGGGTTGAAGTTCATTGGTTTGATAAAAAGAAAACGAATAAAATAAAACAAGAATCGAGTCAAGCAACTCGCTGGACCAAAGCGCTTCAAGTTGTGAAAAGTCATAAAACGCTTACGTCGTGAGTCGGGCGATCATTATTTCCTGGATTGTTCTCCGGGTATCTTACTGTCACGATGAGAGAGAGAGAGGACACGGAGGAAACGGGATGGCAGAGGGTTGAAAAAGTAGGAAGCAAGTGGGGGGTGAATAACAGCGTGAGGAGCAAAGAGGGTTGACGAAGAAGAAGATAGACCGAGAGTACGAGAAAAAGGTAGCAATGTGAGGGAAGAAGAGTCTGGAATGCGACGGGATGCGAGGACAATGCGTGACGCAAGTTGGTTAAAATATGCAAACCCCCCTCGGTATGGGGCGCGTGTCTCGAGCTCTGGTACGAGGCACGGTGAGAGGGTAGTCGTCGTACGAGAACGAAGCCGGGGGGTTGCAACGGAGAAAAACTGTGCGAGAATGTTGGTTCGAGGGAAAAGAACGGAAGAGGGTAAAGAACTCGGATAAACATGCGCGAATATACAAAATACACTCGCCCAACACAGAGAGAGAGAGAGAGAGAGAGAGAGAGAGAGAGAGAGAGAGGGGGATGTTCAATAAAGAATACGAACTGTTTTGTTTTGCGTCGTGTCGATGTAGAGCGAGAAGGTCGTAGTCCGGAAAACGCGAGAGATCGTGGTACACATATGGATGGATGAGTGAAAGGGGTGGGTAAGGTATGACGATGAGGGGGTGGTGGGAGGGGGGTTGAAGCAGCCCGAGGGGGTTGCACCATACACCCACTGGCCGGATTCGCGGGACAGAGACAAGTAGGAAAAACAATTATACACGAGCAGGAAGTTGAGGGGTAGGGGGTGACAAAGGAGGGGTAGGAAATACAACAACGCTTAAACACGTCTCTATGCGCATGGACACGTATCGTGAAGTGAAAACAAGATAAAAAGAAAAGAAAGAAAAAACAAAAAATGAAAAATCAGAAAGAGAGCCGAGGGACAATGTCGCATCTCCCGACGAATAACAATGGCGGTTCATATGCTTAGCAAATTGCAAAAAATAATCACGTTTGCTCGATCCAACGGGCGCAACATCAGAGAGAGCCCGCGGGGTCGTACCTACTCGTACTACCACTACTCATACGAAACGGAGAATGGACGACGAACCAGACATGCGAGAATATTGCAAGGTTCAAATTTCCCGCTCTCTTTCATAACACAATAAAAACGCGAGACAGGATTTTTCTCTTGCTCTCGATCTCTTGCTCTCTCTCTCTCCCTACCTCTCTCTCTCTCTCTCTCTCTCTCTCACTCACACACATTCACATACATAAACTCTCGGCGAAGAATCGTGGATATGCGAGGGACGAAAAAATATTTTCGCGAGAACGAAACGCGGATGAGAGACCGGACCGAGTGAAAAATGAAAATAAAATGTAAAAAATAATTTTAAAAAAAGCAACCAGAACAGGGTGGAAAACGTCAAGTACCGTGGCGAGAATCGAGAAGAGAATTTTCAGCGTTATTTTCAACGCACGATGTTCGAAGGATCCGGGAAGAATGTAACCATTGTGAGAATATGGTACGTTGTAAAAATGTATGCGGGGCACATTAACGCGTCCGCGCCGCGAACGAAACAACGACGACTTCGTCGACGCAGTCAGCGAATGTGCGAGTCATCGAGCCTTTTGTTTTTATTTTTCCTCTTTTTTGTTCTCTCTCTCTCTTTTCTCCTCATTTTCTCGCCACGACCTCAATGTCTTTCAGAGCGATGCGTTCAGCCCGTGTGCTGCAAATTGCTACGAAGTCACCGTGATAGCTATCGTCTTCCTTTATTCTTTGTTCATCGGGATTTACGAAGAGATGGAAATATTTTATATTTTTCCTCTTGGACATTTTCCGTTTTGTTTTTTTTTATTTTCTTCTGCTTTCTTCAGGTCGAATATTAATTTTTTTCACCTAACCTCTTGTTTCCGGATTTTGTTTTGTTTTATCGTTGTAACAAAATATTTTTCATTGTTTTTTTTTTCATACGAGTCTTTTTTTTCATACGAAATTTATCGCACGAAGATTAACACGTCGCGATACGTCGCGATTCTGGAAAATTAATAAATCCGAAGCCAACGACGGTCAAACACGTGCGACCACCCGTTAACTTTCTCATGACGATCACATATCATACGTATAAGCAAGCGTCACGTGTCTTACACGCCTCTCGCTCGGTTCTCTCGTTTCTTTTCGGCGGCGGGCGTTCCCATGAGCGTATTTCTTGACTCGTACTCGGTCTGACTCTCCGACTCTCGTCTTGAATAACCGCCACGGTTCATCGACGACGAGACACATTCGCTGCTTTTTGGTGTTCTTTTTTTTTGTAACGCTATCGAGAACAGCCCCATAGAACCGCGAGACTTGAACCTCGTGACGTTTACCGAGATTCTTGTCGATGAAAGTGACTCATCGAAAATCCTCGAATTAAACAAAATTTTGGCACATTTTTGCCAAATTATCTGATAATTATTTATGCTTTTTATTTAACGAAGTTTCACTTTTTTAATTCTGTTTTGTATAAATTTGTTTAAATTTGAATTTGAAGTTTTTGGGGAGATTTATTAAAAAAAAAATTCTACGTTACGAGAATGTTTACGATACATAATGCACGAAAATGTTCAATTGATGCCAAGATCACTGAGTTATTCCGGCCATCTGGGGATCCGAACGGAATCTGAGAAACATAAATTTGTGACAAATTGGTTTACTTTGCGAGGAGGCAGGGCCCGCGAGAGGAGAGATATTTGGGAGCGAGATTTTGGGCGGGAAGTCTGGAGGTCTGGTGAGATATTACCATGATGAGGCCACCCAGAGCATATTCAAAGAGCGAGAGAGAGAGAGAGAGAGAGAGAATGAGAGGGCGTGTGTGTACGCGACTTGCATCTCTAAAAATACACATGCATATTTCCCCTCGTGAAACGGAGTCTGACTCGAAACGTTTTAGCTCGTTTTTCTTTTTTTTTTCTTCTTGACTTTTCTCCAAGTCCCTCGCTCGCTTCTATTTCGTGTCATTATTTAGCTCTTTCGCTATACCGTTTAGCACCTAATGCAAAACGTTTAACGCGCACTCACGAGACTCGGGACTCGCTTCTAGCTCATGCATAAATAACAAGAACACCTAAAAAAAAAAAGGCGAAAATTAAATTGCACGTCGCAGGTGCAAAATTCTAAGATTTTGCACCTGCGCTCGGGAATATAATTAACGTTTGCATTGAAAAATTTTCAAGCCTGTAAAAGCTGAATCGATTCATAGAAAATTGAAAAACATTTTTCAAATCCGAAAAAGCATTTGAAATTTTATAAATTAAGATTCAAAAGCGACACTCTTTTGTTAAATAAATCGTATCGCATAATCGTGGCAAACGGTAGGAGTGACCCACTCGTTTTTTGTTTATTCGGTCGACTAAGGGCAAAGCAAGGGTAGGGTGGCCTGGGATAAAACCGAGTAAACGCGTAAGAGCGAACGACGAAGGTAACGAGGAAACGGGCGAGTGGAACGAGGGAAGCAGACCGGAAATGAGAGGATGAGGAAGAGCGGTGATCCCGCAAGAGAAACGAATTTACGCCTCGTTGACGCAACGAGAGAGAAAGAGAGATGGACAACGAGATAGAGGAATATGAAGTGAGGGAGGGGGGTGGAGGGATAAAGAGAGAGAGAGAGAGAGACGTCGGTCTAGCCACGAGGCTCAGCTTTTGAAGGTAATAATAATGAATGGAGACTGCGAGGAATAATGCCTTGGTCGTGTTTCCGGAATTTTGAGAGCGTTCCATCCGCCGCGAGTCGCGGCAAGGGTGGATATATTCGCCCGGTGGTGGAATTTCGGATCGTCGACGTTGAAACCGAGCAAACTCCGTCGCATCAGCAGCATGGACACACCGCCTACAGCTTTTTCGACGCGAACCCGACGCGGGGCTCTGATATCGAGAATCCAGCCCAGGAGGGACAACAAAAAACGTCCGGCGCATCCCTCTACCCCGCATCGACGAATAAACATTTTAATAAACGTTTCCCTTCGCCCGAGGCATGTACGGAAAAAGGAACGAGGAAGAGCAAAAAAATGACGCGGGTACACACGATGTTGTACCGAATTTTTTTCGATGGCACTCCATCGTTTTTACCTCAATTTTTCCTGTTTTTTTCATGTTTTTCGTACATACCTTTTTTTAATACGGGACTGCTTTTACCCTTGGGACATTATCGTTTCATCCTAAATTCTTCCTACGGGAATTTCCACAGTGACTCGTTTTTTTAAGTTTTTTTTTCAGAAGATGAAAAATAACTAGACAATTCCCCCCGTGGATTTATCGTCGTGATCATCAAAAGATTTGTTAAATTCATGATACAAAAATTGAGTAAGACGTTTTATTTTTTTGATTGCATTTTTTTTTCGATGGTATTTCATCGTTTTTACCCCAATTTTTCCTATTTTTTTCATGTTTTTCGTGCATACCTACCTTTTTCATTACGGAACTTTTTTACCCCTGGGGCGTTATCGTTCCATTCTAAATCCTTCCTACACGAATTTCCATAGAGACTAATTTTTTTGAAAGCTTTGTTTTCAAGAGATGGAAAATAACTAGACAAATCCTTCCGTAGATTTGTTCTCGTGAAAATTAAACGATTTGTTAAATTTATGGTAACAAAAATCGGATAAAACGTTTTATTTTCTTGACGTTCGTGAAAATTGATATCGACCAGGTTCAAGATAATCGTGAGCACGAATCAACGATTACTGGATAGTCCGTATGTCATCATCGATCAAAAGCCTTTCAGACACTCCCCGCCACTCGATATTGGGAAGGGTAGTCCGAGAAAGGAATCCTGTCTTCCGGAACATCGTCAGATGTCCCGAAGTATCACGACGATCCGATCATGATTGATATGCGACGTTTCACCTCGAGCCATGAGGCCAGATTCGTGCATTTTCTCAACTCCTCCGCAAACCACCATTTCTTACAACACGGTCTAGAAACTTCGTTGGACTAACGAGATCCTGCGGGTCCCATTTCTTCCAGCTCTCACGAATTCAAAGCTATCGAGGAAAAAAATTTGCCAACGGACGAAATCGCGGAAATTCTGACGAGTTCTTTTGCTCTAGCGGTCACTCGAATCCGTCTTCAAAGCTTTTTCAATCGGATTATCCACGGAAGGTTCCATTAAACATCCGAGACAGATGAGAGAGAACGATAAATTTTGTCGACAACCGAGATCGTCGACTGCAATTTTCATCTAGCGCCACAGAGGGCGCTGCGTATGTAATACGAGGCAAACGCCGGGAACCTAACCTCTTAGTTTCTTTAATTATTTCGTTCCTTGAAAATATATTTCCTTCGTTCATTTTGCAAAGGGTCAATCGGAAAACGACTTGATTCTCTTCGCGTGAAAAGAGCGCGAAGCTTCAATTAGATCGAGGTTAACTATGTTAAGACGCATGAATGATTTTCTATACAAAGTACAAATATTCGCCGCCGGATGGCGCCACTCTCGAATCCTAATTTCTCCGATTTCTTCCTTTTACGAAATCGCGAGGAACGTTCGCGCAATTATCTTTCCTGTTCAATTACATTAATTAACTAGAGAGATGCACTATCCCGGAAGAGGTTGAACTTCGTCTTCGGCTGCTTCGTCCGTCCCTCTTACGTTTTCCCTTCTCTTACTTCTCCCGCGTGCTTTCTCTCACTGACTTTTACGTTTACTGTCTACCGACTCTGACCTCGTGCAACCTCAACCCTCTCTCGCAGGGTCGAGTGTTATCGCCACGCTCTCGTTCGACCTTCGCTCTCTCTCTCTCTCTCTTTCTCCCTCTCCCTTACTCCCTCTTGTCCGTGCTTCTCCCCATTCGCCTCGTGCGCAATTCCTGCTAATGAAGGCCCACGCGTCACGGAGCTCGAGCGATATACAGCCTCACTTAGTCTAACTACCGACGGCCAGAGAGAACCCTTTCCCAATAGTATTCGCTTCAAGAGTACAACCTATGGCTTTTAAGCCAGAATTTCAAACACTAATCACTCCCTCTCTCTCTCTCGACCTTTTCCTGCCCAGTCCCGCTTCTTCCTGTCTTTAGTTTGTAAAGCGAAGAAACGAATACCACACAGCAGTGACTAGCTCGAAGATTTCCAAGAACCGTAAGGACGTATAAACGGCAAGAGCGAGGACTAGAGTCAAGACGATGAAGATAGAGACCGAGTTTCTGTCCATAGGATAGTTTGCCCATCAACAGTTTGCTCATAGACGCCATGGGCCAAAAGCTTCGAGCCGATACGAGCCAACTGCCGGGCCAAGATGCTCTCGTAGATACATTCGACAATTTCCTCACGTTCGCCAACGGACCAAGCAAGCACAAACTGTACGTGATGCAGTCTGAGGTAGGTGCTCTCTACTCTGAAACGAAAGGATGGAGAGGAACGAAGAGAGAGGGCGAGATAGGAAGAGAACAAAAGAGAAGAGAGCCTTAGGTGGAAGACGCAGTTGCGGAAAAGGGTCAGGATCAGGGAATGGTGGTTCGTTGAAAGGCCGGAATAGAGGGAATTCGTTGGACTCGACCTGCTGCCACCAGGATAGAGAGCATACACCGATTGCTCGAGGTCGAACGAGTCTCGAATCAGTCCGTGGATGATTGCGGGGGACCCTGGAAACTGGCTATAGACCAACCGGAGTTAAACCAGTACTGGAAACTATTCTTCGGGGTGTGGAGCGAAGAGTGGAAAGCAGAGGGGTCGTGTGGTCCTTGGCCGATTTGAAAGACGAGGGAGAGACATTGAAAAGCGAGAGGTTGGTCCTTGACCCCAGAGCGATGGAAGCTTTCAACGTCGAGCATGGAGATCATCGCCTTCTTTGTCCAGGAGAAACGCCTAATCGGGCTTTCCCCGTGTCTATTTCTCGTACAGACATGCGATCGAGTAACTCGAGTCATAAGAGATCTAACACTCGAGGAGATTCTGGGAAATTTTTATGTTTTCGTGGAGGACCCTTGTGTGACTATCGGATGATTCATCCAATACGAGTCACTGCCAGGAAGAAACGAGGCATTGGCATCCTACGAAGTATCTGGCGTGTGCCGCACATGCTCGCGAGTGTATACTTCTAACGTTTCAAAGCCACCCCTTGGATATATCATGGTGGGCTGGCTATATCTCATCGCTGGAAGAAACCAGCGGTTAGTCGCAACCCTCCTTGGGTGAAGTAGGGGAATGTTTATGGGGGTACACTGTTTCCTATCTCGAAGCATCGTATATGTATAGCGACAACGTGAACTGCGAGAAACGTTCCGTATTGGGGGATATTGGATGGGACTTCACGGTAATATAATCGTTATCTAATCCACAGACCGTTTGCCAAGCGTCGCGCGAAACGGTTAGGTCTCAGTCGCATTCAGCACAACCCTCATGGTCGATGCAATCATTATATTAACCCATGATGGACCGAACCCCTCCTCTTCGTAGACATGTTCCGGCTGTTAATTCCTGCATAACAATTTAACCAACCCCTACTATCGCCCCTTGCTCATCGTTATCGGACGAATGGTCGGAAATAAACTCGAAACATTTTTCCAAAGATAGACAGCTGGATGATGAACCTATAGAGTGAAGAAAATGAAGACTCTATTGGATCGACCAAACGTTTGATCCAAGGATCGCAATATTACAATGTCTTCCAACCTAATTCCACAAGAAACATTCGTAAACAGAACATTTCTAGCTTTCGGGTGGAAATAATGATGGAACGGACGAGTCCATCATTGTTACGCTTAGAAGGAAATGTTCTACGGCGAGAGGTAAGCAAATGAATTCAATCACGACCCGCGCTGTAGGCGCGTGTTAAGCTGGCTGTTGCAGGCTCGCACATTGTCACCCGGAAGCATAAGGCATGCGCATTTACCCTAACCAGTCCGTGTACGATGCACGGGGGTGGTTCAGAGACAGGAGCTTCCATGGAACAACCTCCATCATAATGATGATCGTCGTGATCTCCGTCGTCGTCGGAGAAGATCGTCGGCGTCGATGATTCCATAAATCTAAATGTCACCTGCACAGAAACTACCCCTATGCATGGATACACAGGGGGTGTCATCAGACCTTGTAGATTCGTGTAACGCATCCCGTCTTCCTCGTACCAACTGTCTACGCGGATCAGTTTGGTCGGAATCCAGACAATGTCTGGACGTTGATCCGCTCAGACGAAATGGAAATATCTTGCATCAGGGATATCGGGAAGGGAAATGGAACAGTGGAAAATATATGAGAATGTTGGATGACGAGAAACGATGAGTGAAACGGAACGGAGCGTAACGGTAATCCATATATTCCGCTTGCTTCTGCTCACACGACGTTCTCTCGAGGTCTGGAAACTTCCGCCATGTTGTTTCGTTAGAGGGGGAAAAAAACGAAGCGATATCTTTCATAAGAGATTGCCTTTCCAACATACGCATTATTCAGCGATAACTCGGTAACTTCTCATATTCCTCCCATTTACAGATATTATCTGCAGGATCATTGTTCGATGAGCATTCTCATTCTCATATTAAATTGAGCATTTCCTAATCTTCCGCTCTTTTTTTCGTCGGAAACGTTGAGCTTGGCTTCAATCAAAATCTCCTGGATCGGAAATACGTCATTTAGGAAGAACCGTGCACGCATTATTCCAAATATTTTGAAATAATAATTAACAATCATAACAATAATATATAAATGTATTTATTTATTCATTTTAACCAATCTAATAATTCGATCTACCAACGAAGTAATTCAAGTTTCACCCACTGCAGAAATCTCTCGGTCATGGATCGTAGGGATGTCTCTCTCCCAACCCAAATGGGAATACTCGCAGTATGCAGCTTCGCACGATTCATCTTAGATGGGAACGTAGGAAATACGAGAATGCTCCCGGAATATACGTGGACACGTTGTGTGGATATCTATTCCAGCTCGTACATGACGGTAGCGTTGAAGATATCGTACGTACGATGATGAAAATTACCATCGCGTTACGCGCCAGTGCTTTCAACACACCTGGATCATCCCAGGTCGAGACGAGAAACTATGACGTTCTTGCTCCTATGGCTCAAATTTCCTCGTCACTGGTCGCTTATCAACATCCAATAAACCCTCGTGACATTGAAACGTTCCGCATTACCCTCTACTAACTTTTGGTGTATATTTGTGTTTCCTGTACAAGGAAAAAAAAAAACAATCTCAAAAATGTTCACAGAGAGTCCACGAAAAAATTTCTTTCAGCCAAATCTTCTGTTCTCACTCATCCAATATTATTGCCCATTTGTCTAACCCAAAATTAATACAAAATAGACAATCCGTTAATTTAATCGAAAAATAATGATTCCAACCTAACAACGTTGTCTTCCATCCAAATAATGTTCGACAATGCTTCCGCGCAATGTTCCTATGAGGATATGAAGGCTCGCGCATCCGGATCAGTTCCGGATGGAAGCGAAGCGAACCATTCGGTCAATGCTCCAGGCTGTACTACTGTAAAGTCGAAAGGGCCATCGGATACTGCGCTTGACGCACAAATGGGATAGTCAGCGGGGACTTTGTCGGATTCGCAGCCTCGAGCCTCGTCCAACATGTCCGAAGGAGACGTCGAGATTCAGAATTATACTCAGTGAAACGAGATAATCTGGCTTCAACTCTGTATATGTATATCGACGGAGAGAGGGGCAGAGAGGGGGAGATGGGGAGAGAGAGAGAGAGAGGGAGAGAGTCGTCAGTGGGTGAATGATCGGCTTGGCGAGACATATACATGCCATAATAGATATCAGACGAGACACACGAGATGATCGTTCCATTTCCATTCGGATGGAAACTCCCGCCAGTGAACAGGCCGGGCCTTCTCTCTCTCTCTCTCTCTCTATACACATATATATCTCCCGTCATGGTGATCGAGCTTATGGAAACGGTAACGCGTACATCGCCCATCGACTCTGGATGAATACAACGAAGGATTTCCAGTGCTCAATGAAGTTATAATGAGGCTTCGCATAGACGTGGCAATATTGTAAGAAATTCTGACTCTGATAACGGTTTTGAAAGCCCTAGGGATTCATCACTAGGGGATGATGAGAATAAACTATCGCTGGTCATGTTTTCGAAATGATAACAATTATTGGAAGACTTCATTGAAAGGTGAAAGAATTAATCACTTCTAGATAGATTCTTCAAGTTTTTGATGCGAAGTAAGAACATCAGACATTTCTGAACTATTCTACCCCCGGTGTTTGATTAGGTGACAAAGTCTACAGTGATTCTCCCAGATGTCACTCCTAGAGGGATTCTGGCCATTATTATTCCTCTCTGTATTATTTTGAACATGATGCCATGCTCATTCGATGCGGAACGAGAACTTTTTTATGCAATCTTTTCTATCTTCAAATAAAAAAAAATCTGAATACAAAAACCCCAAGGGATGCTTTGAAGGAAAAAAACATGAAGAGCAGAACAATTTGTCTGAAAGAACTTGTCTCAAAAAGTATTCCCAAAAAGACTGACTACCCAGTGGCAGACTAAAAATAAAAATTCAACAATATCTCGGATCAGCAGAGTGATTTTTTTTAGAATAATGGACACGTTTTCGCTGCAGTGAATTCGAGAACCAAGCCCGAGGTGCAGTCCACTAGAACGTTCCACCCCCACATGTCCATTCGATACGAAACGAAAACTTTGTTATGCAATCTTTTCTATCTTCAAATAAAAAAAAATCTGAATACAAAAACCCCAAGGGATGCTTTGAAGGAAAAAAAACATGAAGAGCAGAACAATTTATCTGTAAAAACTTACCTCAAAAAGTATTCCCAAAAAGAGTGACTACCCAGTAGCAGAGTAAAAATAAAAATTCAAAAATATCTCGTCCGTGCAGATCAGCAGAGTGATTTTTTTTAGAATAATGGACACGTTTTCGCTGCAGTGAATTTGAGAACCAAGCCCGAGGTGCGGTCCACTAGAACGTTCCACCCCCACATTGTTCGGAACGTAGCCGTAGTATCGTTGCTTCGATTCCCCCCTACGTTCAGAACTCGAAAATGGATTTTACGACCCCGAGGGCTCGTTGACTGATACCAACGAGTAAAGCACACTCCGTATCCGAACTCACGCGGCTCATTTATGAGCCGCGTATATAGACATATCAACGACTGTACATCGAGAGAGGGTTGAACGAGAGTAATAATAAACAGTTTATCCCTCCACCGGGGTCTCGGGAAGGATTATGTCAACGTACGAAGGGAGGCGATAGCTGACGTATTTCACGGCCGGTGGGTCTTTGGATTTTGAGCGTAACCCGAGAATCCCGAGCGATACCGCGAGCTCTCCGCAGCCTCGACCTTATCTCGTATCATCGACGAATCATTTCTCACCCCTGCATTAACAATCGCGCGTGCACACGATAAAACGATTCTCAGGCTCGGAGTCGGGTCGTGCACGAGGTCGACGACGTATCCATGACCAAGGACTTCGTGCGTCATTCGCTCGCATGGCTCGCACACCGTCGAGCCTCTCGCACGAGAGATCGCGTGAATATTCATAAACCTCGCGACAACCCCCTCGACTCTGCTGAGGTATCAAATTCCATGGTTGGTCATCGAGACTCGCGAGCTTTATCCGGACGATCAACGCACCTTGATTGATATTCATTAACTACGATGACGGAAATGAACACGCAGGGGAGAAAATTGTGATAGAATATTGAAATTTGCAACTAATCCATTGTCACGAATTAATTAACAGGATTAAAAAATTAATTCGATTTTTGTTTACTAATCAATTTATCGATAATGTAGAGATTTTAATTGGGGAATTAATGAGATATCTTCGAGAGGTCAAAGAAGGTTTTGGTTTCATACGAAGCTTCTTCGAGGTTGCAATTTTGAACGCGAACAAATCCCGGTGCGAAATCGACGAAGAGGCGAAGGTAGCGAGGCAATTAATATGAGGGGTGGGAAAAAAAGGAGGGTTGCGAATCGTACCGCAGTTCTGACAACTGAAAGGGTTGCCCGAACTATAGGCAACTTCCAGTATCGACGAACGTTTAAAATCCCCGTGGACGTATTAATACCCCGAACGAGCAGGGGTTGAGGGGTTGCGGGGTCGAGGGGTTGCTAACGTATATCTCGTTCTTCCTACTGGCGGACTCGTCTGTTCGAGATTCCCACCGCGATGCTTCGTCCATCATTTATCTCTCGAAACGAAAACGAAACACAACCCTCGGGTTCTCGATCTACATTTAAATTGGCCTCCCACGATTTCTAGATTTATACGAAGCTATAGATAAACGAGATGTGACATATATGCAGGTGGAATTGTCAAAATCTAAACTTTTCTTGTGACGAATTTTCGGGCGGATGATCGAAGGGCTGGAAATGGGATCGTATTTTGCTCCGGTCACGAGGTCGATCTGTCCAATCTTTCGCTCGTTCGTCACTCAGCGGGAAATGGAACGGTCTTCGTATCAGCAAACAGGAATGATGTATCATTTTTCTTTAGACACAGAGATAAGGGCAAAGACAACACTATGAATAATCTTTGTGGCTATCGACGATCGTCTTCTCGAGACAAAAATCCATAATAAATTGAAATAATTAATTTTATTCTTATAATCTTCTCGAGCTAATTACAAATATTCTGTTACTAAATTATTGTTACCTATAGTTTTTACTTTTCGATTATTTCTTATCTTTATTTATTTGAATAAAGATAAGAAATAATTTATTTAAATAAAGATAAGAAATAATCTTTTTAATTATCGATTCATTTAATTAGTAATGTCAATTAATTTCATTCCGATGAATAATTTTTCATTTTTCATTATTCTTTACAATTATTTATTCAATTTTCAATTTTTAATTATCAATTTAATTAATCAGAAATAATTTGTATTAAAAAAATGATCTTTCATCATTGTTACCTATAGTTTTTACTTTTTGATTATTTCTTATCTTTATTTATTTAAATTTTTACTTTTTAATTATCGATTCATTTAATTAGTAATGTCAATTAATTTCATTCCGATGAATAATTTTTCATTTTTCATTATTCTTTACAATTATTTATTCAAATTACAATTTTTATTTGTCAATTTAATTAATCAGTAATAATTTGTATTAAAAAAACGACCTTTCATCATTGATAAAATAAAATCCGAATGAATCAGCGAGGCGTGGAATATCGCAATGCAACGTGTCAAATATCGGTCCGACTTATTTACTCGACGTCGGCGAGCCAACTATTTAACGATGTATAGATGTAGCGTATACGAGTCAGCCACGAAAGTTACTATCGTAACGTGGGGATTGAAAAAGAGCGAGAGATATTCGAAGGAACGGGAGAAACGTGTATACGGGCATGGGGAAATCTGGCATTGGAAAAATAAACGTCACGGGGCAAAGGCGCGAGCGACGAAAGACACGAAACCGTCGGTCTCGCTGTTTCTTTGAGATTTTACCGCCCTCCTCTCTCTCTCTCTCTCTCTCTCTCTCTCTCTCTCTCTCTCTCTCTCTCTCTCTCTCTCTCTCTCTCTATCTCTCTCTCTCTCTCTCTCTCTCTTTCTGTTAGCTATGCGGTCGACTCCGTGGAACCTTATGGCGTTCTCTCGTGTATACTAGTTTCTTGACTCCTTCGGCGCTCACGGCCCGTTTAACTTCGCGGACCGAATAAAGCATTTACGAGTTAATTAACGTCACTCCAAAACCATGACAATATATATATATGTATGTATGTACGAATAGAAGTATACCGAAATATCATAAGGAGAAACCCTTTCGGTTTTAGTTCGGCCGAAACGATCACGAGACGTCATTTGGTCCAGGTTTGAAAAACTTCGATATCGCTAATTGTGATTGTTTTTATTTTTTTCTTATATAGATATAAAAATTTATTTATGATCAAAAAAGAATAAATCTATATAGATTTATCGACGAAAGAATTAATGGTAAAAAAAAACAAATAACTTTTCAATTTTATCCTTAAATTTAATAAAGCTTTGAAAAACTTCGATATCGCTAATTGTGATTGTTTTTATTTTTTTCTTATATAGATATAAAAATTTATTTATGATCAAAAAAGAATAAATCTGTATAGATTTATCGACGAAAGAATTAATGGTAAAAAAAAACAAATAACTTTTCAATTTTATCCTTAAATTTAGTAAAGCTTTGAAAAAGTGAGATGTCGCTAATTGGTGTTGCTTTTATTTATTTTTCTCTTATATGGATATAAAAATTTGTTTATGATCAAAAAAGAATAATTCTGTGAAAATTAATTGACGAAAAAATAAACGGTAAACAAAAATTCAAATAACTGTTCGATTTTATCCTTAAATTGTCACTTGGTTCGGTTTGAAAAATTTCGATATCGCTAATTGTTGTTGTTTTTATTTTTTTCTTATATAAATATACAAATTTATTTATGATCAAAAAAGAATAATTCTGTGAAAATTAATTGACGAAAAAATAAGCGGTAAACAAAAATTCAAATAATTTTTCGATTTTTCCCTTAAATCGTCCGAGAGTTGAGAAAGAGAAAAAAAAATAGATGAAGCAAGAAACGAGTAAATAATAAAACAAGAAAGTGAATGGAATAATCGTGCCGGTGAATAATTAATCCGAGGGCAGTCGCGCGTCTTAACGCACCCCGACGTGACGGATCGAAAGAATTAATTAGAGGGTCTCGGGTCCCTCTCCAAACCGTCTAAACCCGACTTTCGTCAAGGCGCGCACAACGTATACGAGCTACGCAACAAACTACAATGAAAATATTGCTTCCGTCGAATAAATTAAACCGCGACTCGACACCGAATACATCAAAGTTACCTGCGGCAACGAACATACGCCCTTCTTACACGAACTAATTGCAAACTTTATTTTATCTCACATTCACCCTACAAGTTTTACGATCTCTTTTTCACCAAGTATCAACAAACTGTGACAGAATAATTAATTAAAAACAAATATTTAAAAAGTCATCCTTTATATTCCCGCCATTTTTAAATTCTTTTTGCCAACAAATAAATAAAAATTCACAATTCTCTCCAAATGTTCCATTTCTTTTCTAAATTAAAGGTTTGTTTAAAGATCTCTCTCTCTCTCTCTCTCTCTGTTTTATTTCCCTCTCCCTTTCTCTCTTTGCAATATCGAGTTATCAATTCGATCGTGAAACGTCTTGCCAAACGTCTTGTCAAAGTTAGCGAAAGGAAAATCTTGCAAACACCGCTCGTAGAAGAGACACCGACAAGTAGAGGTCTCTTGCGTTGTCAGGTGAGAGTGTACAGTGTCGAGGAGCGTAGTTAGCGGGAGAACTAAATAGAGAAACAAGCCGACGATGGTAAGAGCGAAGGTAGCCACGATAGAGGAAGCAAAATGTCGGCATAGAGAACTTTAGTCGGCTGATGATGGGTGTTGGCGCAGTATAGAGGGAACGTCGAGAGACGAATGTAAAGAGAGAGAGGGAGAGAGAGAGAGTGGAGAGGGGAGGAGGTTTGGAGATTGGGGAATTGCTGTTCTTCCAGCAAAGATACAGGAGTGAACATGCTGAGAAGTGAGACTGCGAGTGAGACCGAGTGAGAGAGAGAGAGAGAGAGAGAGAGAGAGAGAGAGAGAGAGAGAGAGAGAGAGAGAGAGAGATCGGATAACAGGAGAGGTGGTGGTAGAGGAGTTGGTTTGTGGTATGGGTAGTGATGATTACGGAGATCAAAGCAAGCAATCACTAGACAACGGTCTAGAGAGAGAGAGAGAGAGGGAGAGAGAGGGGGATGAAGACGAGGGAACTGTCGACGTCGGTAGATGCCTGCTCACGCGCACACCGTCAAGAGATCACGAAGTACATGACAAGGGATGCTGCGGGGGTGAACACCGACGAATCAAACAGCCACGAAGCCTCGGACCTATTTTGCTTCACGTGATGATGCATACGTATTCTTATTATTTTATTGATTTTTTACTACTCATTGAGGAAATTATTTATATCTGTTTGTTTGTTTATCTTTTATATTGTCTTTGACAATTTTGGGATTCGATAATTTTGACAATTTCAATTTTATTCGATCATTTTTATTTAATACTATAATGTTGCAAATTTATATTTCGTATAATGTTTGTAAATTTGGTTTTTGAAGTGAAAAAAATTGCAGATTTGTTTTCGATGGCGATTCTGTGATTATTTAGTTTTGTTGTCCAAATATTTGTGAATATCCGGATTTTGTTTGGAAAAATTATTTATTTTTTTTTTTGGAAAATTATTTATATCTGTTTGTTTATTTTTCTTTTATATTGTCTTTGACAATTTTGGGATTCGATAATTCTGACAATTTTAATTTTATTCGATCATTTTTATTTAATACTATAATGTTGCAAATTTATATTTCGTATAATGTTTGTAAATTTGGTTTTTGAAGTGAAAAAAATTGCAGATTTGTTTTCGATGGCGATTCTGTGATTATTTAGTTTTGTTGTCTAAAAATTTGTGAATATCCGGATTTTGTTGGGAAAAATTATTTATTTTTTTAGTTTGTTTATTTGAAGTGATAATTTTGCTTATTTGAGATATCGAAATGGCTTGGAGCGATTTTAATACGATATCCCATGTGGCGACAATTAATCGTAAACTATCGAGTCTTCTCGGACGTATGAAAGGATTTCAAGCTCGTTCTTCTTGTCTCCATATTTCACTCGGGTGAAACCCTTTTCCCAGTTAGGTTCGTGTGTGGCGAGCGTACGATATACTCGCACACGTCGACGCGAGAAGGGATGTTATATAGGAAGCTCTGACAACCCCTCCTCGAGAGCCAGAGTCGAGGAGGGCCTGTTGAGACGCGACACGCAACTGTGCACGAGCTTTTCAGCCCTCCTTCATCCACCGCGTGCTCGCTCGACTCGCTAGAAGTGTTCTTCTAAACGAGCTTTCCACTGATAACAGCGACAGCCGGCATTTCAATGCAAACAAAAAAATCATTGAAAATAATTTTCTCGAAAAACGTCACTGAATTATTATTTATGATTCTAAATTTCTTGTAATAATTAATTATCTTGAAATAATTACGCAGGATTATCTAAACGAAGCCATTTTTGGGATAATTGTCAATAACAAATGAATTTACGTCCGGCAAATAATTGTTCTGTCAAAAATTACTCTTTCATACAAACAAACAAAATCGTTGAAAATAATTTTCTCGAAAACGTCACGAAATTATTATTTATGATTCTAAAATTCTCGTAATAATTAATTATCTTGAAATAATTAGGCAGGATTATCTAAACGAAGCCATTTTTGGGAAAATTGTCAATAACAAATAAATTTACACCCGGCAAACAATTATTCTGTCAAAAATTATTCTTTCATACAAACAAACAAAATCATTGAAAATAATTTTCTCGAAAAACGTCACTAAATTATTATTTATGATTCTAAAATTCTCGAAATAATTACGCAGGATTATCTAAACGAAACCATTTTTGGGATATTGTCAATTACAATCAAATTTACGCCCGGCAAACAATTATTCTGTCAAAAATTATTCTTTCATACAACCAAACAAAATCATTGAAAATAATTTTCTCGCAAAACGTCACTAAATTATTATTTATGGTTCTAAAATTTTCGTAATAATTAATTATCGTGAAATAATTACGCAGGACTATCTAAACGAAGCCATTTTTGGGATAATTGTCAATAACAAATGAATTTACGTCCGGCAAATAATTGTTCTGTCAAAAATTATTCTTTCATACAAACAAACAAAATCATTGAAAATAATTTTCTCGAAAACGTCACGAAATTATTATTTGCGATTCTAAAATTCTCGCAATAATTAATTGAATTGAATAATAATTAATTATCTTGAAATAATTACGCATAATTACCTCAACGAACCCATTTTTGGGAAAATTGTCAACAACATACAAATTTACATCCAGCAAAAAATGATCCCGTCATAAATTACTTTTCATCGGACTAAAATAAAAAAAATCTGATTAAATTCATTCGGCGAATAAATACGAAGCGAAAATTTGTTTGTTTACTCGTAGCGTCGTGTCTGTACATGTCACGTGACGAGTCGAGCTTTTAAAGTGGCCTGAAAACATAGTGACACTCGTTTCCAGACGCGATATGCACTTTTACAAAGACCAGGGAACTGCAGCGAGAAAACGAATCGCAAGGTACCGCAACGTTCCCATTCACGTTCGACTTCTTCCGGCTCTTCTGACTTTTTAATTGGCCAAAGGTACGAAAAAGATTTCGATAAGAAATTCCTCGCTCTTGCGAACGCTCGAATTCACCGACATTCCGAAGAAATGTTCTCTTCTCTCTCGCATTTTCTCTATATACATATATTTTTTTACAACTACGCAACGCCACAGAAGCGTGGCCGAACAAAAAGCAAAGATTACTCGACCTGTTATATTTATATTTGATCAAAGCTTTCTGACGAGGAATATTCTCTCTCTCTTTCTTTCTCTCCTGTTCATATTTTTTCATCGTCCTTCGTAATTTTACGTCTACATATAGACGAGAATATATATATATATATATATATATATATATACACATATATATTCAGCAAGAGTCGAAAAATTTGCGGAATGAACGAAGCGGAAAAAGTGCATTACAGTTGAACGAAGAGAAACGAGGAGAAAAAGTTTTCGAGAGATGAGTAAAAATTTGTAAAGATAAGGAGTATCAAGTTGATGAGTGAGAGAAAAAGGGAGATGAGAGATGAGGTATCAGACAAGATCTCGTTCTCGACGAGTCGGAAACTCAAAACATAACGAATACAAACAACCGAAGATAAATTTCAAGAATCTCCTCATGACAGCGCTCGCTTGCTTCGCTATGCGGGGTATGCCAGACCTCTCGACCCTTTTTACTCTTTCATCTCGTAAAAACCTTAAATCTCTTCAAGGAACTCTCCTTTCTATGCGATATATGGACCGTTCGATACAAAATTACTCATTTATAACAGACTTTTCATGAATTTATTGCAAACTTCCAATATCAATATTAATTAGAAAAAAAAAATTTGTTTTTTAATAACGTATCTGGCGATCGAATATTTCTTTAAAAAATACATGAAAAGACATTGATTTAAAAATTTTTTTTGTTACTTTGTATCTTTTTTTAATTTTCCAATAATGAAAATTATAATTTATCTGAAAAATCATTAATTAAAATAAAATAAGAAAAATTTATAAATATTTATTTCAAACCATGCTTCAAAATCCCAAACACTCAGAAAAATCTGAGAAATTAACGAAAAAAAAAATTGGCAATTGCGACATAGAACGCCCCATACATATATGCGCGTGTGTGCGAAGGGCAGACGAGGCGCTGAGAGCTTTTTAATAATACACGCTCTTATATTTTATCATAAACCGGCACGTTGCTCTCTGATTTCCCCAGACGTTTTGTCTCGACCCTCCCGGCAGCAGCAGCATCTTCTTCGATCTCCTCGATATAGTTGTATGTACGACGAAAAAATTGAACTACCGCGTACCCTTGAATACCGAGATATTTATGGTATTCTAAATATGTAAAATATGTTTTTCGTCTCCGATATCTTTATCGAATATAGGAATCGTCGGAGAGTGAGAGAGAGAGAGAGAGAGAGAGAGAGAGAGAGAGAGAGAAGAGAGAGAGAGAGAAAGAGAGAGAGAGAGAGAGAGAGCGGAATTTCTACTCTCAAGAAAATTACATGGTTCGTTACACTCTGTTTTCTCGATTATTCCCATTGGGGAATCGAGAATCCCGTTTATGTTTGCCCGAGACTCGTACGGGCGAGTATTTATCGAAACGTTTGTACCTATATATACTTACTATTCACTCGAATACACAGTTAATGCAAATGCGCGTATTCGCATCGTAGATACGAATATCTCGACGTATCTATAGATACGTACATAAATATATATTTATATTTATAGTTGTAATAACGAGCGAACGAGAGAATCGCGGATAAGCGCAGTTTTCGTTAAAATTCCAACGTTTCACGATTTTTTTCAAGTAAAACGCAACGAGATAATAGTTAAAAAGAGACAATAATAAATAAAGAAAAATATCGAGGGATTTTTTTATATATTCGTAGAACAATAAAAAGTTTGTGAAACAATGAGGGAAATTTTTGTTTCTTTCTTTGCAACATAGGTACATATTTCATGCCTTGAAAAGCTTTCGAAAATTGTCAACCTGAAACTTTCTGCCATCGACCCCTAGCCGATCGAGGACGAGGGGAACGACGAGGGAGAGCACGGAGTCTACTCGGAAATTGCCAACGAACGAAACCGCAATCATGATAAATCATCGTCGAGAGATCGGCAAAGTTCCCCCGGAGAGGGGGGAGGGGGCACGCAGGGGGTACCACCCGCGTCGTTGCGAATCTTCCGAGTTCCTCGCGTGCATATCCGTGCAACTGGCATCGAGTACGTCCAACGTTACCGAATCGGTATGAAAAATTGATGAAATATTGATGAGTGAATTCCATCGCGTTTCAACCGCGATGCAGAAAGTCGAACCTTTCACGATTCTCTACGCATACATACGCGTCGCGCTTCTTTTCCGTCCCGTTCATTTGTCGAATCCGACGCGATGACGAGCCGCGACACACTCGTCATAAATATGCAGCTTGTTTCTGTTTTATATTTGTTTCCCTCCACACTCGCAGCGCCATCTACACTCGCTACAGACCCAAGCGCCCTCTTCCCATACGCGCATTACGACCCTCGACTCAAACTCTATCCGGAGAACGAAAAAAAAAATTGTTGAAATATGGGAACATGGTCGGGCCCAAAAGTTGAATTAAGGGAACATTTCGCTAAAAATCATCCCCAGCGTTCACAAACGATAATTCGCGACGTTTTCAAGACTGGACTCGTCACCAGACACGCGTTGCCATCTCGATACCGCACGAAAAAATAGAAAATTGTGGGAAAAACGAATGAAAATAAACGAAAATACAAGAACGAAGACGATCCTATGCGATCGAGTGGATCGAGGAGAAAGGAAGAAAAAAACAGGCCCGAGGGATAAATGGAAAAAAGGGTTTACCGAGCACAGCCAACGGCCCAGACGGAAGCGTTCGCCAAGAACACCACCAACGTACTTCGTGCCTCGAACCTCAAGCACATATATACATATATATACAGCACGATACAGCAAACATATACTCGACCATATTCCTGGCAGTGCATGCCGCTACGTTATGTACCATGCGCTATGTAAACTCGTGTAATAGCGAGAGGCGAAAATTTACATGCTGGAAAGTGTTATGGAAGAGACAATATTTTCGAGTAAAGTAGCGGAGGGGGAGGGGGGCAGGAGTGGGGGTACACGTACGATCGAAACGGAGCTCGAAAGAAATATTGCGCTGTGCTATAGGCAAATAGCAATATAGCGAAATCCTCTCAACTTTCCTACGATCCTTTCGTCCGAAGTTTATAACTAAAAAAAAAAAGGAAAAAAAAAATTCTTGAAATACGATCGATCGTAACCTTTTTTTTTCCTTCGTAAAACGATATTGTACGAAGTTCCTAGGGATAGGTACGAGAGTGTCGGATGAGCGGAGTACAATGAGGCGAATGACTCGAGAAAAGTAGTTACGTGAAAGGCGTGAGATATATATTTTTTTGTGAAACGTTGCGTACGTGAACGAGAAGCGAATCGAGAAATCAAAGGGAGGATGAGAGGGATCGCTCGTATACGACAGCTCGAGGACATCAAAAGGTGAATGACGAGCGAAGATACGAGGGCTCGAAAAGATCCTGAAGGAAGTACTCGGGGCTGCTGGTTCTTACTTGGTGTTGGAAGGAAACGAGTGGAATTTCGCGATCGGTAAAATTGCGAACGTGGGTCGTAAAATGTCAATTTTTCCAATTTGGTAAACTTGAAAAATTGTTATTCTTTATTTGTATTTATATTTTATTCATCGACAATACGATTTGATTCGTATAAAATTGAATTATAAAAACATTAATATAATCAAAAAATTAATTACGTTTCGCGTAATTTTGATAAGTTCGATACGTATCGCGTAATTTTGATAAGTTCGATACGTTTAGCGTAATTTTG
Source organism: Netelia melanura (assembly GCA_964007305.1). NCBI lineage: Eukaryota > Metazoa > Arthropoda > Insecta > Hymenoptera > Ichneumonidae > Netelia > Netelia melanura. Next base: position 4,146,912 of record OZ023254.1, on the reverse strand, counting down.
ATAAGTTCGATACGTTTCGCGTAATTTTGATAAGTTCGATACGATCAACTTCTATTACATTCCTTTATCAAAAATATCTCAAGCGTGTGAGACGATTTACGAATAAATTAGATGGAATGGAGACGATTAAATTTCGTATCAGAAAAAATCTTTAAAAAATGTTCAAATAATCAATGAAGAGAATCGAGAGGAAATGTCTCTCGAGCGAAATTCAAATCCGTACTAATTGGTATTCGAGAATAGTACGATATCGGCAGTCTAGCAAGGAGACATCGCGGTTGGGTTTTGAATAATATAATCGCTATCCCGACGTCGCGGAGGATCTTTTGGGCATGAGGGAGACACGTCGACAACGGGTGTGACGACGGTCAGCCAGTCGACCATGCGTATCGTGCACGAAGCAAATCCTTCTTGGCGATACGATAGGCGTGAGTAGAAGGGTGGAAAGGGGAATGAGGATTGGGGGTGGGGGGAGGTTTCTGGCTTTGACGGAGAAATTACTTAGCATTGATTCGTCGTTATATATCGGTCTTTAAATAGACGACGCGAATGGAACGACCATAGTGGACCACCCGAGCTTTCAACGGTATTGGACGACGTTATTGCCTCGTGTAGGAAAAACCGTCAGTCCCGAAGCGAAGCGGAGACCATGAAGGTTATTTCGATTATTTATTTATACGCTTCCTTCCAAAGCCTCTTTCTCTCTAATTTCTCCTTTCACGTTTTATCACTAATCCTCAAGCCTTTTCGCTATAACTGTAATCCACCAACGCGGACTCGGTGATTGCAATATTAACGTCGCGTATGCACAACCGTTCGGTAAATTTTCGTAATTCACGAATAGATATTTTCAGCTCGAAATAATATTTTGAAAGCTTTCAATTTAATAATGCGAACTTTTATATGGAATTATTGAAATAATCATAATGATGAGGAATATTAAATTGAACGTGTCAATTTATTATTATTATTATCGAATTGTCGCTTATTAGTAACTAAAATGATAATAATAATATTATTATAATGATATTATTATAATCTTTGAGATTCTATTTATAACTGTTCCATTTTATATCAAATTATTACCGAAACGTGAAATAATTATTATCTCACGGTCGACGACAATTTAAACAAGTTCGCAGAATTATTGACCTTCGACAGTATATTATTCCTTTGAAAAAAAATCATGAAACGATTTCAAACTTATAAAAAAAAGTATCATGGCCCGATTCTCGAGTAATCGTAATAATCATAGTAATGAATAATTTTAAATTGAATATATTAATTTATTATTATTATTATCGTCAATTTTTCGCTTATTACCAACAAAAATAATAATAATAACGATAGTATTATAACCTTTAGGCTCGTATTTATAACTGTTATTTAATCCCAAACTATAAAACGTGAAATAATTATTGTCTCACCGTCGACGACAATTTAAACAAGTTCGCAGAATTATTAACCTTCGACAATATATTTTTTTTTTTGAAAAAAAATCATAAAACGATTTCAAACCTATAAAAAAAGTATCATGGCCTGATTCTCGAGTAATCGAAATAATCATAACAATGAATAATTTTAAATTGAATATATTAATTTATTATTATTATTATCGTAAATTTTTCGCTTATTACCAACAAAAATAATAACAATAATGATATTATTATAACCTTTAGGCTGGTATTTATAATTGTTCTATTTAATGCCAAATTATTAAACGTGAATTCATTATTATCTCACCGTCTACAACAATTTAAAACAATTCTCAGAATTATCAACCTTCGACAATATATTATTTCTTTGAAAAAAATTCATAAAACGATTTCAAACCTATAAAAAAAGTATCATGGCCCGATTCTCGAGTAATCGAAATAATAATAATAATGAATAATATTAAATGGAACGTATTAATTTATTATTATTATTATTATTATCAATTTTTCGGTTATTAACAACCAAAATAATAATAATAATAATATTCTTATAATCTCTAGGCTCGTATTTATAACTGTTCTATTTAATGCCAAATTATTAAACGTGAATTCATTATTATCTCACCGTCTACAACAATTTAAAACAATTCTCAGAATGATTAACCTTCGACAATATATTATTTCTTTGAAACAAATTCATAAAACGATTTCAAACCTATAAAAAAAGTATCGTGGCCCGATTCTCGAGTAATCGTAATAATCATAATAATAAATAATTTTAAATCGAACATATTAATTTATTATTATTATCCAAAGGTCGAGAGACTGAGCGCTCGGTAAAAATTCAACAACAACAACAACATTATTATTATCAATTTTTTCGCTTATTAACAACAAAAAAAAAAATAATAATATTATTATAATCTCTAGGCTCGTATTTATAACTGTTCTATTTAATGCCAAATTATTAAACGTGAATTCATTATTATCTCACCGTCTACAACAATTTAAAACAATGCTCAGAATTATCAACCTTCGACAATATATTATTTCTTTGAAAAAAATTCATAAAACGATTTCAAACCTATAAAAAAAAGTATCGTGGCCCGATTCTCGAGTAATCGTAATAATTATAATAATAAATAATTTTAAATCGAACATATTAATTTATTATTATTATTATTATCCAAAGGTCGAGAGACTGAGCGCTCGGTAAAAATTCAACAACAACAACAACATTATTATTATCAATTTTTTCGCTTATTACTAACAAAAAAAAATAATAATAATATTATTATAATCTCTAGGCTCGTATTTATAACTGTTCTATTTAATGCCAAATTATTAAACGTGAATTCATTATTATCTCACCGTCTACAACAATTTAAAACAATTCTCAGAATGATTAACCTTCGACAATATATTATTTCTTTGAAACAAATTCATAAAACGATTTCAAACCTATAAAAATAGTATCGTGGCCCCGATTCTGGAATTTTATTAAATCGTCCATTCAATAAAGCGCATATAGAAGAATTTATATTCTCAGTTCCAGGTCACTCTCCGTTATATCAACCGCGATGAATTTTTCATAGAGCGTACTCCACGAACGCAATACTTTGTAGAGCCGTATGAATATATATTTATAAGTATCGTATATCCATATATGACGACATTGGTATCACCGTCGTTACCCGGATATCATTTCGTAGAGGGTCACGCGGGGGTCGTATACGAGAGACCATAAACGTGTGCCTCTCGATGCACCGCGGCCGAGTGGTCCTTCACAGAGGCTTTCGAACTCGGTTACCGCGGGTAATATCGGGCCCCGATTACATCACGTACGCAGCGTCTGGTGCGCAGACGCGTGCGCGCACGCGTACACGGTGGTGGGGGTTAGATTGAAGAAGGGTGGGGGGAGAGAGAGCCGTAGGCAACGTGACGTTAACAAAGCCATTAGAGAATTGAAGCGCGAGGGAGCGAGGGCTCTGGGGGCCGAGTGGGAGTATCGTCGGGCGAGGGTTGAAAAGGGGATGAAGGGGGTAGGGGGATGAAGAGAACGGGGCAGTTTGTAGAATGTGCACGATAGGCAAAGGGATAAGGGATGGAGGAACGTACCATCGTCGATCTCCCATCGTATTGAAAAAGGGAGACTCGATGTCTGCGATATCAACCCTTAGTCTCCGTTTCCCTCCGCGACATTGGAAAAATTGCAAGAAGAAGGAAAATTTTGTCTTCGAGCGAGAAACTCACATTGGAGACAATTTTCTTATCGAGATAAAACATGTGTATACCTAAATCTGTTCCGGACTCGAGGTTGGAAAAACGCGTTTGGAAATCGTCAGGAAACGTTAAGGGTTGCAAAATACAAGAGGAAATTGTAAAACGCGTTTTCTTCACAAAAAAAAACGTACGAAAAAATTCAAACTTGTGTGCCAACGACCCGACAAAATGTCTACCCGCGAGCATTTTGAAAATATGAAAAATCTTCTTTCCTTTTTTGGCGAGGCAAAATTTTGCGAAAAATAAAAATTGTTTTTTCGCGAAGAAACTTCGCGAAAGATCGAGGCTTCTTCGTTTGTTATCGAATGCCACTGGAGAACCACGGAGATACGCGGAAAATGTACAAACTGATTCCCTTCCTCGGTTTCCGTTTGGCGCGAGACGCCATATGGCTGGTAGGAAGGCCTCGTCCCTTTTGTGTCCCGTTGCCCACGGGGGCTTGCCTAGCAAGTACCTATCCCGTTCTACCCCACACCCCTCTATCTATGCACAATGTAGAGCTCCATTTACAACCGATAAAGCTCTCGTCGCTTCGCTGTTGCGCATATATATATATATGCCTGCGAGATCTATATATATATATATATATATATAGAGAGAGAGAGAGAGAGAGCGAGAGAGAGCGAGAGCGAGAGAGAGAGAGAGAGAGGGAGCGAGAAAGAGAGAGAGAGAGAGAGAGAGAGAGAGAGAGAGAGAGAGAGAGAGAGAGAGAGAGAGAGAGAGAGGGAGAGACATACCTCGCAGGCATATATATCTATATATATAGGTAGGTATATACATATATGTATAATCGCAGGTCTATGCGCAGTCCCCCAGTTGCGTATGTGTGAGAGAGAGAGAGTGAGAGAGCGAGAAAGAAGTGAGAAGGGGAGTGAGAGAGGGATGGAAAATCATCGCCTCGGGGCTGAGCTATGTGTACGTTATGCGGTGTACACGCAAGTATAGACACATAAACAGGCGCAGAAGCGCACACTGAGTCCGGATCGAGTCTCGAACGGGTGTGCGGCGTTCGGAGTATTATAACCTGAATGCTCGGATTACCCATTGTTACGAGCCCACGTCTCTCCGGAGAACGATGCTAACGCCATACTGTGTATGTGTAGTTGCGCAGGTCCGTACCATGGCGTAGACGTACTCGAAGGCCCGTCTGACAATGAGACTGCCAACGAGAACGTTGGGAACGTCTTCGTATCGGTTGAAGGTGAGATGATTGGCACATGGGATACCATGATTGGCACGTTTAGACAGGATTATTATGTTTAAGAAAGTTAGTTGGAAGTTTGGTACGGTTATTAGCATATTTTAGACAGTGATTGGCATACTTTGGGGGCTAATTTGTTAATTTAGGACAGTCATTGGCCATTTTACCAATTCTTGACGAGTGTAATTGGCATGCTTTGCGAAAAATTATCACATGCACAAGGAAATGTTTTTTTCGCATAAAGTTATTGGCACATTTGGCACAGTGATTGGCATACACTGTAGACTAATTTATTAAGTTAGGACAGTCGTTGGCCATTTTAGCAATTGTTGACGAGTGTAGTTGGCATGCTTTGCGAAAAATGATTACATGCAAAAGGAAATGTTTTTTTTCGCATACAGTTATTGGCACATTTGACACAGTGATTGGCATATACTGTAGACTGATTTATTGAGTTAGGACAGTTGTTGGCCATTTTAGCAATTGTTGACGAGTGTAATTGGCATGCTTTGCAAAAAAATTATTTCATGCAAAAGGAAATTTTTGTTCGCGTTGTGTTAAGTGGCCAATCACTGTCTCGTCTAATCTCGCCGTCAACCGTGTGAATTTGCAAACCGGCACAGCTAATTAGCTAACGGCTTGCTCTCTCATAACTGCTTCCTGCTGTCGTCGACGATGGTAGGTATTGCTCGCTCGCTGCGAATCGTTCGAGTGGCGGAAAACGTGACAATTCGTATGGGCTGGTTTTTTTTTCGCCCTCGTCACGAATACAGCCCCGCCAGTCACACCGATACTTCCCTCTAACCCCGAACGCGCCAACTTTCGGTTCAACAGTCGAAGGGGAAAGGGGCACTGTACGATGAAAAGATTTGACGACGACAGTTCAACGAACGCCCCCTGCTCGTGTTGGCAAAGTGGATGACAATGCGTAACACACGATCCCCCTTTTCACCCTGTTTACCGAACCTGTGCAACGTCTGTACGATATGTATAGTTATATACATATCGTACACATATAGTGGCTATATATGTCTACACCTAATATCGCCTGGGTACGATACGGCGTTACGTAATTCTCGTATCGAATTATGAACAAGCGGATAAGAACATATCCGAGGATACTATCTCAAATAAAATTCACGATGGTGGAACGTTAACGAAATTATCCATAAAATGAGATGATAATGCGTAAAAGATGGAGTAATTTTTAAAAAATGTTTATTTATTTATTTATTTATGTATTTATTTATTTATTTATGTATTTATTTATTTATTTATTTATTTATTTATTTATTTATTTATTTATTTATTTATTTATTTATTTATTTATTTAGTTATTTAGTTATTTAGTTATTTAATTATTTATTTATTTATTTAGTTATTTAGTTATTTAATTATTTATTTATTTATTTATTTAGTTATTTAGTTATTTAGTTATTTATTTATTTATTTATTTATTTATTTATTTATTTATTTATTTAGTTATTTATTTATTTTGTTATTTAGTTATTTATTTATTTAATTACTTAATTATTTACTTATTTACTTATTTATTTATTTATTTATTTATTTATTTATTCATTTATTTACTTATTTATTCGATTGCAAATGTTATGAGATGAAAAAAGTATCATAATTTTGTCAAAGGTATAAAACGATTGGTTCGAGTAGATATCGAAAATAATTCGTAAAGATAATTTATAGGGCAGATTGCGCGAGTAACTCGTTTCGTCGATGCTGGAGTTTAATTGGATCCCATACGAGATTGGGTATTTAAGTTTTAGCGAAAGGCACGCGACAGGCCATCAACAGCTGGCGCGCGTGCAAACACGTAAGAGGAGGATTCATTCTGACACGGGTCGGACCCCTGCGGAGTACAGGCTGCTCGTGTGGCCTTCTATGGACACAGACATACTTCCAAAACACCCTCCATCGCGCGTATACCTCAGGACACACGCAAAGCGAACGTAAATATCGCACGCGCCTGACATCCTGTTGCCAAAGCGCGCACCGTTCCTGAAGGGTCGACTTAACTGCCTACGAGTTATTATGGGAAACGCGAAGAAACGAGGTTTGTTGGCCGAGCCAACTGTCAGTTGGGTCAGCCAATTGATTAATTCGGACAAAAATGATTCGATGATTAGACAATAATTAATCAGCCAAGAATTAATTGAAAATTAATTATTTTCAGAAAAATTCCTCGACAAAAAAAAAGATTAATTGAAATAAAAATTCGGACAAAAATCCTCGGAACAGAATAAATTAATCAGCCCCTCATTAATTAATCAAAAATTAATCAGCCAAGAATTAATTGAAAAATAATTATTTTCAGAAAAATTCATCGATAAGAAACAGATTAATCGAAATAAAAATTCGGTCCAAGATAATCCGAACAAAATAAATTAATCAGGCCCCCGTTAATTAGACAAAAATTAATCAGCCAAGAATTAATTGAAAATTAATTATTTTCAGAAAAATTCCTCGACAAAAAAAGATTAATCGAAATAAAAATTCGGACAAAAATGCTCGGAACAGAATAAATTAATCAGCCCCTCATTAATTAAACAAAAATTAATCAGCCAAGAATTAATTGAAAAATAATTATTTTCAAAAAAAGTCATCGATAAGAAACAGATTAATTGAAATAAAAATTTGGTCCAAAATGATCCGAATAAAATTAATTAATCAGGCCCTCGTTAATTAGACACAAATTAATCAGCCAAGAATTAACAGAGAATTAATTATTTTCAGAAAAATTCATCGACAACAAAAAGCTTAATCAAAATAAAAACCAACAATTTTTTTTGTCAACCGACGAATTTCAGAAATGTAAATCCAAGCAAATAAATGTGACGAGAGATAAATATTTGTTCCACCTCGAGCGAATAAATGCGACAAGAGAGAGAAGTATGTGAAATAGAACCAAAGGGCAAGTACAAACTCTACTCCTTACCTGAAATATATAGTCTAGGCGAGAGGCAAAGATTGCTTATTGCAACATTGTTTCTCCCTCCACCTCTCTTCCTCCCTCCCTTAGCTTGAAAGTCTCGCAGACGGGCCGGCGGGCATACGGAGGCAATAAGGGAGAAGATACGCGCTCGAGTGATTCCCTGAATTTCAGATCGCCCTGTACTCTCACTCGGAGAGTAATATAGCAAGAGAGAAAGAGAGAAAGTTGGTCTCGGAAAATGGGTGCCTCTATTATTCAGTAGTGCTTCTACCCTCTGTCTTCCATCCCTTATTTCTTAACTCCTTCCTCTCTCGATATCCACTCTTTCTAATACTTTTCTCGGTGCATATGTATATATGTATTTACACGATAGAATCCGTCGATTCCATTACCGTTGCCTCTCGTCCTCGTCGCCCTTCATTTCACATCCCTTTTTCCCTATGTCTGTGTGTTTTTAACCCACTCTTTTCCCTTTTTTCTTCGATGTTCTTTTTACTTCCTTTGGATGAAAAAAATAGAAAAAAGAAGAAGGGCATATCCTTTTCCTTCCATCCTCGTGTGCCCCTCGGGGAAAGAGTCTCCGGGATTGGCACACACGGGATAGAAATAAGAGGGAACCGGATAGAAAACCGTGGAGCGACAAAAAGCAACGAAGGGGATGAAAAAAGACGAAAACGACGAATGGGGAAGCCTAACGAAAACAATAAAGAGCGATTTCTTCCGGCCCGACTAACGCTCACGTTTCTCTCTGTCTTGCTTTCTCTCGTTTCCCTGGCAAGGGACTTCCCGTCGGGAGATACGCAACCCCCGGAAACGTTCACTCCGACGAGTTCTCTCGTCTCTTTTCTTTCACCTTGTTTTTTCTTGATTTCTCTCGCTCGCTCGTTTTCTCGACTTGCTTGTTTTTTTTCATTTTACGTTTTTCCGATCGATTTTTTCCTCCTTCGCGAATCTCACATTCCCGGTGGAAAATTCTCACGGGCTTGTTTTTCATCGTATGCAAACGTGAACGCGAGAACGAGAAGGAAAACGATGAATGATGAAGCGAAGAGAAAAGCTATTGGGAAAAGCGTTATGCATCGACAGATTAAAGTGTCGTCGAGACGAAAGTTTCGAATGAAATTTCAAATTTCACGATCCTTCGAGATTCGTGGTGGAAAACTTTAGCAATTTAATTTCAGTTGTTTCATTCGACATGATCTTTCTTGTTTAATAAAAATTTAATCACGCGAAATTAACGATTCATGGTAAAAAATGGAAAATTATTTTCAATCGAATTATCAAAATTATTGCAAACTCCACAAAAATCAAATTTTTATTTATTTTTCATAAAAGGCAAAACTATATAAAATCGATGATTTACGATAAAAAAAATTAAAGACATGTTATATGAATCGAATTTTTTTTATCACATTTCTTTTTCATTCAAAACCAAAAAATATTCCTTCTCGTAAAACTTGAATCAAATTGTCACGAAACCGTGTGAAATTCGTCGTGTAAAACTTTAGCAATTTAATTCCAGTTCTTTCGTTCAACATGATTTTTCTTGCTTAAAAAAAATTCAATCACGTGAAATCAAGAATGTATGGTAAAAAATGGAAACTTATTTTCAATCGAACTATCAAAATTATTGCAAACCCCACAACAATCAAATTTCAATTTATTTTCCATAAAAAGTAAGACTTGTCATATAAATTGTTAAAGTAATCGTGCAAAATATTTATGAATTGTTAAGACAATAAATCGAATTTTTTATCATTTTTGTTTTTCATTCGAAAACCAAAAAATATTCCTTCTCGTAAAACTTGAATCAAATTGTCACGAAACCGTGTGAAATTCGTGGTGTAAAACTTTAGCAATTTAATTCCAGTTCTTTCGTTCAACATGATCTTTCTTGCTTAAAAAAAATTCAATCACGTGAAATCAACAATTCATGGTAAAAAATGGAAAATTATTTTCAATCAAACTATCAAAATTATTGCAAACTCCACAACAATCAAATTTCAATTTATTTTCCATAAAAAGTAAATCTATATAAAATCTATGATTTCCGATAAAAAGAATTAAAGATTTATTGTCATATAAATAGTTAAAGTAATCGTGCAAAATATTTATGAATTGTTAGAACAATAAATCGAATTTTTTATCATTTTTGTTTTTCATTCGAAAACCAAAAAATATTCCTTCTCGTAAAACTTGAATCGAATTGTCACGAAACCGTGCGAGATACCCTGGGAAATATATCCCCGACCTACACAGATATGGGTAAAGTTTGTCATGGAAGCGAGAAGTTGGTAAGCGCATCCGGCGAAAGTTCAAACTTCGAGTTTCGCCGGTGTTACCAGAATTGCAGAAACGCCAAGCTGCTACGTTCGCTGGTAGTGAGAGCGAGCGAGCGGAATAAAGAAACTATCGAGAAGTAATTTCGTCTCTTGGCAGCTATCGCTGGTTCGACGGGCTCTGGACCATCTCTACCTACCCCTAACGTCGTCAACCACCGAGGAGAATTCGTTTTAATTCCGTACGGTTGAGCCCTCGCCATTGTTTCACGAACGGTGAACTATGGGAGAACCGGTGTGGTCCGGACAATCTGTGGATTGGAATTAAACACAGGGGACAATGACGTCGCAGCGAACGGAAGATCCGATTATCTTGGGAAATATGGAATCGCGTATTCGAACGAAAATTCAACGCTCTATTCTCTTTAGTAATCGAGTGAGTCACGAGAACACGTCGAGGTTCGTTTCGAATCAACTTTTCAAAAAATTACTTAGAAAAATAAACTAAAAAGCCATTTTTTTGTACTTTCGTTGAACTTTCGACTGAGATTAATACGAAAATGTATGGGGCGTTCGTAGTATAAAAGAATAATTTTTGAAGTTTGAAAACCAAAATTTGTTATTTACAAAATTGGAAAAATATCTATTTCGTAATTGTTTAAAAAATTGGTCAAAAATCTTAAATATCAATTTCGATTATAATAATTCAGACGCCAACGTGAATTTTGAAATTAATGGATCGACGTTAATTGAAAAAGAGAGGAAGGCTGGGAAAAAATATTGTTTTCAATTAAACGCGACTCGTATATAAATTTGTAACGAGACCGGTTCCTGGGAGAGATTCGACGATTATTAGCACCGTCTTCCCGTTATTGCGCGATAAAAATGTCCGCAGAAATGACGATAAGCCGTAACAAGGATCAAGTTACGTCCCTCGATCAAAAATACGAAACGAAATCCATTAAATATAAATTCAGCCATACGCAAACTCAAATTTCGTTATTTAATTCAAAAGTAAAATCGACCTCCCAGAATTAAATTTAATATTATTCGCATTAAAATCAATAATTAAATGATGAAAATAATATTTATTTATAAAAGTCCAAAAAACACGATAATAATAATTTTCCACTCATTCCCATTGATCTAATAATAATAACGAAACATTTTCATCGTCATTAATTATTCATCGACTGACTTTTTGAACGAATTGCGAATGCGATAGCAACAATATATATATGTTATTCGATACGAACTCTCCAAATCCACGAAAGTACGAACGAACAATAAAATCCATCGAGCCATTTTATTGAAAAGTGAATACGTACGAGTCAATAAATATTTATAACGAAATACGTTCGATTAATTGAAAAAAAAAAACGGATTTCATACCAATATAACGAATCACCAGACAAATCGAAATTCTCGCGGTCCCGGGCTCTCGCTCCGATGTTACCATCCCGAAATTGCTGGGTATAGTGCAGTTACGTGTCCGTTTTCCTCGTACAAACACTTGGCTCCGACTCAAACAGACAGTGAAAATGTCGTTTGAGTGATTAAATCGAGGACTTCAATGTGCTGATATATCTGTATATATTTGTTTACTGTGTTCCAGCGGCATGGAGAATCGACATAGAGCAACTCGCGCTGTTTGCAATCATTTTATGTTTGTGTAGGAATATTTAGATATAGATATATACGCATACACGAGTTTATTGTGCACTTTATCATCTGGTAAATACTAAATGCAAGACTTATAGTTTAATAATGGATATAATGAGCTCGACTCGTTACCAGAGGATATTTTCATGCCTTTCGTACTTTCATTATGGACATATCGAAACCACTGATTCAATATTGAAGGGATAGAGTATGCGCCGCGGGCGATCGGTGAAGAGTAATTTTCGATGAATGTTGTACAGCACGTTGCACTGGGAAAATCAGCAGCCGCTGGAGGGGGGGATGAAAATTATTTTTTTTTGTAATTTCGTCTGAAAATTTTTTTAAATTCTGCAGGATATTCAAATTTTACGACATTATTTGCATTATTCTGCCGGATTTAAGATTTTTTTTTAATTTTGGGAATGGAGGAAAAACTGATGGTACACTGAATTTTTGTAATTCAGTTAATTGTTTTTTGGAGCTAATTAGAAATATTTTATTGAATTTTATTAAATATAAAATTGTATTAAATAATAATTTTATTATTTTATTTTATTAAAGTAGATTTACGTCAATTTATAATATTTTGAACTGAAATTTATTTGAGGCATTCTCAATGACTCAAATTACTTTGAGTTTCTTATTTTATGTTAGAATAAAAATAGTTCGTGAAATTTTTTGTACTCACGATAAGTTGGCTACACGCTATCGTTGTCATATATATGGGGAATGCCGTGGCAATTCAGACGACACGGAATTATAATAGTGATATTCTTGTCGTGCGGGAAATTTCCGATTCCGTAACCTATAATTGAAGCGTTTTTGGACGAAAAAATTGTTTACCGTCAGTAGGTACGATAGTCGAAATTCGTGATTTACTTTCGTGACCTTGGGACGTCTAGAGGGGTCAAATTTTGTTTTCGTCCAAAAAGACTTTGTAGCATCACTTCCGAATCGGAAATTTCCCGCGTGATACGAAAATGATGAAATAAAAGGGTTTTGGAGCAAAAAAAATTCGGCTTCATCGCCTAGGCGTTTTTTTGCAGGTCCCTTCCTGTGGGTCCCGAAAATCGCGATTTTCAAAGCGTCGCCAGAGCCACAGAAATTGAGCTATCCGGATGATCCTTGGTTGCTTGTCGAGTACTTGGCGAGTTCTTCAAAAAGTTGTTTGTGCAATTTTCTGTCAGACCAACGAGAACGGAGATACAGTCTCACGAAAAGTCGATTTTTCGAGGTTTCGCGATACTCATCGAAATTGGCCATATTGAATTCCGGTCAATTTTAGTCGTTTCTCAAGCTCTGAAAGCTTATGTCGATCGTAAATTTCCCGTACAATAGAAAACCCACGGTTTCATTTTCGATTTTTAAGATTGTATCGACTTTAAGTAGTCAAATCGTTATTTCCTGTTTTTTGCCTTTTTCTCCTAGAGTTTTTGAGATATCGACCAAAATAACGTCATAATCTTCATCCGCGTCAAATTTCCAATTCCATAATCACCCTACAAACTCTTTCTGGCCGAAAACATTTTTTTACCCCACCCGGACCCCCCAAAGACTCAAAACTAATTTACGAATATCGACTATCACCACCGAAGGTCAAAATTGAATTTCATCCAAAAATGCTTCAATTAGACATTCCAAAATCGGAAATTTTCCCACTAACACGAATATCACGTTCACAATGCCCTATCGTTTGAATCATCGCAGTATTCGCTATTTATGTACTAACTTGCGAACAACTTAACGTAAATACAAAGAAAACGGACCCCCCAAAGACTCAAAACTAATTCACGATTATCGACTATCACCACCGAAGGTCAAAATTGAATTTCATCCAAAAATGCTTCAATTGGACGTTCCAAAATTGTAAATTTTCCTCCTAACACGAATATCACGATCACAATGCCCTATCGTTTGAATCATCGCAGTATTCGCTCTTTATTACAGGGTGGCCCACATAACTCTTAACAGCTGAATATTTCGGAAACTATTTGTCCAATCAAAAAGTTGTTCATGAGGAAGTTTTATGCTTTCGAGGGGCCTTTCTACCTACAAAAATATGAAGTTACTTCCTTCCCCCCTTTATGGGGGGCAGGGGGTAACTTTACAATGTCAAACGGGACCCCCTATCTGACAAAAAATCACATCTGACAACAAAATGTTTCAAATAAAATTTATTTGTTTTTTCCCGTGGAATCCAACCATCTAACATTTTATAGGGGGTCCCGTTTGAAATTGTAAAGTTACCCCCCGCCCCCCATAAAGGGGGGCAGGGAGTAACTTCCTATTTATATAGTTAGAAAGGCCCCTCGAAAGCATAAAACTTTGTCATAAACAACTTTTTAATTGGACAAATAGTTTCCGAAATATTCAGCTGTTAAGAGTTATGTGGGCCACCCGGTATACTAACTTGCGAACAACTTAACGTAAATACAAAAAAGTTCGCCCATTGGCTGCTCATATGTCCCAGAATCAACTCTCGAGGGTTCAACTTTACTCAACCGTTGCAAATCTCCCCCCCTAATCTCTCATCAAAGCATCTATATCGTTCTCAATACATTTTATCATTGTCATTAAAAAACAACGACTCGTTCTCTTATCTTCATTAAATCTTCTCAAAGATCAACGTTCATCGTGTAGATTGTTCTACGCAAGATTAACTTCTCCAAAATATTCCAACCACCGTGTAGCTTAACTTTCGCGAACAACGTCTCGACTACGTAGTCCATTAGACATTCCACAGAGACCATTAGGAACTCGAGGATCGTTCTCGTCCGAGTAAAGTATCCTTCGCGTCTATTTACTTCGGTTTTCTTGCACTATATTTCGCAAGGTCTTTGCAACGATACAGTCCTCTCTCGTCACTGACATTCTCAATCCCACTACTTTCAACCGTAGAAAAGCGTATCTCTCTCTCTCTCTCTTTCTCGTCCTCTTTTCCATCGTCTCCTTCGCAACGGGAATGCTTCGACTTTTCGCACTTTAGCCAACCCACTTCGTAACCTTTTTAGCTACGACGACGGGATTTAGCCGGTAGACGACGTAAGAGGATTTTTACCGCGGACTGACTGACGTAAAAATAAAAATAACGAAAAATGTTTCACCCGAGGAAAAACGGATAGAACGTCGACGCGAAACAACGTCTTTTCTTTATTGTGTTTTTTTTTGGTTTGTTTGTTTTTAAAATCCTCTAACGTTACGTCACGTCACGTTTAACGTACTTCGGTTACTTTTTGAGGTAACTTTAATTTCTCGATTTAACGTACTTCGGTTGCTTTTTGGATTAACTTTAATTTCTCGGGTTATCACTGCTTATCAATTCTATGAATAATTTGGATCGGGCTTCGTTATACACAATGGACACCACTTTCGTTCACATTTTGCGAACCACGTTTACTATATTGGCCGTATATCTATAGTTTATTCGTATATCCGTATGAATAGCTCGCCGATTCACGCTGAGCTGGACCGCGATGATAGATCCACGGCTGTGTATGTATTTTCACGTACTCGATTCCCTACGGGTGGTGATCTCGCGCCCGAATCGTTAAATACACACGCGACCGCATGTCGGCGTCGCACGACGCTTTAATGCTACCGCGCTTGTATATACATAGAGGGCGTTCCATGTACGACTCACCTTTTTTTTCTATCCAAATCGTTAAATTCAATGTTGTTTTCCACGTAAAATTGTTTCGCCATCTTTTCGACCTATTTTTCTTTTAAATATCGATAATCCATGCAATTTGATAACTATTAACAAATTAAAGGAAGAATTTTTAACATTTTCAATATAATTAATATTTTTATAATTTAACAAAGAATTTTCCATTTTTGTAAATTGGCTTGATATGATAATTTGATACGAATTTTGTATTCAAAATTATGATAAGGGTTGAGAAAGAATAATGATCGAAGGAGAATAATTGGCTGAAATTATATATTTGTTTTAAGGGGGATAATGGTGTAGGGGTAGCGTTCGCGACTCACGTGCCGAAGGTCCCGGGTTCGATTCCCATTGGTAGCAATAATTTTTTTCCATCTGCTTTTTCTGTGGGTTCGGTTATTCGGACTCACCTAAGAAAAACTGAGTGAAAAACTAAGTCCACCGGAGTGGTTGTGGTGGAAATGAGGAAAAAGTTGCTGGAAATGTGTATGAGGAGAGAAGATGTAAAAAGGCAAAGTACGTCGTACATTGCAATTTGTGCATACAACCACGCAGGTCCTCCAATAGCTATCTATCTAATATGCACCACCGCGTCTCTATCATAAATCTCTTCTAATATCAGGATAGAATGATAAAAAAATAATGAAGAAAAAACCTGGTTCGAGACAAACTAGACGATAATCCCAACCGTCGTGAAAAGCCCCGTACACGCTGGTTACGCTCGGGGAGGGGAACACGAGACCAACGACTGTGAGGCCACGTGCAAAGTTCGCTCGCGCGCGAGACTCGTAATGGATGCGTTTGTCCGCGGTCCATTAAAAACACATCGGTTTTATTTGTCCGGGTCGAATGAGAGAAGAGGGTGGCTGTTTGCGTGTGAGCATAAACGAAAACGACAAAAATGAAGGACGCGCGACGATAAAAAAAAACAAACCAACAACTTTAACCTCTGTCAAAACCACGATGAAGTATTTAGCCTTGTCAACGTAAAACGTGTGACAATGAAAAAAAATCGTTCGACAACAAAATCGTGAAAACAAAAAAACAAATAACGAAAAAAGAAAAATATCACGAAATTTTATCTCGACGTTTTTTTTTTTTAATTCTTCCAAGGGAACGATGAAATCGATACTCGAGAATCGATAAATAAACGAAAAAAAAAGATGAAAAAGAATTTTAAAAAACGTACCGGTTGACCCGGTCACAAGAAGAAGGAGTGTTCGGGTTAACCAAGAGCCAATATTTAAACGAGCATTAAAACGAATTATCCGACGTGCCGCTGCCTTTCCCGTGTCCCCTTCCTCCTCCCCTTTCACCCAAACCATCCAACGAAAACACGCGTAACGTCCATTCGAGAAAAGGTCGAAGCCATGTTCAAATTTGTACACGACGAAGCTGTACGATGCGAGCTTCGGTCATTCGAGGATCAGATTTCTCTTCCCCGTGGTTATAATTTTTGGCCTCGTGCTGACCGTCCGTTGACCCCCTTTTTCGACCAACGGCGAGTAATATGACTCGCGGTTGCCTGATGTGTGTGGGAGGGAGGGAGGGGGGGCTATAATTAACAAACATATGAGATAAAAACAAACTTGTTATTAAAAGTTTACTGACCGCAAATTTTTCGAGCAAAACTATTTTCCCTAATGTTTATAAAAAACAGACGCAAAGGCGAAAGTCATTTCCGGTCGTTTCTCGTTTCGACGTTTGTAAAAAAATGAGCTCCGCATGGCGAACGTTGTACACACGGAATCAAAGTTCCATCATTATTTTACCAGGTTTTTCATTTTAATGTTCTTACTTTTTTGCCCCAAGCGGGGTAGCAACAGTGAGAAATAAACGAGATGGAAGAGAAAAATCGATGAAAAAAAAAAGAAAAAAAAAACAAACAGGGTGAAAAACGAGCAACTCTGGGAACGTTGCTAACCGCCTCTCGCGCTCCTTTCCCAGATCGGACCTTAATGATGCTCGAGGTAACCGCATACGTCCAGGTATTAGCGCACGGTCGCGCGAATCTCGCTCTCGTGTAACGTTTGATTCATTTTTTTTTTTTCATTTTCCTCCATTACGTTACTTCTTGATTTTTCTCCTTTCCCCCTCGGGGCGAAACTTCAAGACGTCGTAAGCTATAATTTTCTTAAAAAAGACGTGCGCGCTTTTTTTTCTATTTGGTAGTTTTCTGCAAACGAAAATAAAATTATCGAGTCACGTATTTCTCGGATTAAATGAAAACAGTTTATACGTAGGTAAAAGGTCAAGTGACATTCGCTGGGAAAAGATTGCGTAAAGCACGATATAAAAACTGTAATAAATTTTGAATGTCGATTGAAGAAAAGATTTGAAAAAAAACAAAATATGCAGGTTTGTCGTTTGAGAGAAAAAAGTGGCTCAAATTCTCTATAGTTTTTCTTACATTGTCTCCATTATCCTGAAAAAAAAGCTTGATAATAAAATGAAACGGGTCTATTAATTTTGTCGCGGGATGTCGAGCAAAAATTTCCTCCTCTTGGTCGTCGTCGACGTCTATCGTTTACTCGTGATCGTTTATCTCCTCTCGTCACGACGAAATGTTTTTGCATTATACACCCCCGGGGCTACCTCGTACCGAGCTTTATACACAATTTAACGATGATCCGATAAAAAGCTCTTATCCCGCGTTTTATGATTTTATGAATGGCTCGATGCATAAGAGCTTGATAAAGCATTGTATTCGACGATATGAACGAGAAAATATCGAAGATTTTATATTTACGGAGCATCGGGAAAATAACGACACGAAGATACACGAATTTTCACTTTGCTATAAAAGTAAAACATTGCAGACTCTCGTTAACTCGTACATACCGCCGCGTATCTTGCGGTTATTAAATATATTTGAAGAATTTTATTAAAAATTGTAAAATACTTAAACCGTACAAATTCATAATAATAATGATAATAATAATAATAATTATTATTATTATTATAAATAATAATAATAATTATTATTATTATTAATTATTATTTAATCAAAATTAGCAAAAGAAAAAAAACTCGTTGCGTATGGAATTGTATGTACTTTTAATATGTCTTTAATTAATGAAGAACAGAATTAAATTCGTTACGTTTTTTTAATGGAATTCGATGAATCGATGGTTGAAAAGTACGATTGGACGAAATCGTGGCAAATAATGGAAAACGGTTTCTTGAGATAGTTGGCAAAACTGTCCAATGGACATGCCCTGTCGATAATCCCCGTCTTGACAATGTGCCGGTTGTCTCCAAAGTTTTAAAGTCTCTCGCGACCTCTGTCGTCGCGTTTCGTCGTTACGAGGACACCGACCTCAGGATGTTCTCTGCGGTATTCGTGAGAATGTTTCCTGAGTCTCGGTTGCAAGAGCCCGCTAATGGTTTGTCTCCAGACAGCCGGCAAACTAGCGAAATATCGAATCAAGCCCTCTTTACCCTTGACGCCGGAGCTACCCTTGCCACTCCCGTCAGGATCCTTGAATTCATCGAGATTGAATTCGAGAAACGGATATATTGATAGTTCGACTAAGTAGAACGCTTGGCGTTCATCGCTGACCGCGATGTCCTTTATTGCGAGAACAGTTGATTAAACCACGGATAACTAAGCTTTAAGACTGGTGTGAGTTAACAAAACTGGATGTTCGTTGGATTTCCGATCTTAATTTTTTAACAACAATAACAAAATTTGTTGAGTAAAATATAGATGCAATGACCTTGACACTGCGTGCAAAGCGGGACCGGCATGAGGAAGGTCATGGCGCGCGATTGCGTAAAGAGAAGAAAGCTCGGTAGGCCGAGCGATTCGCACGCCCTCTGTCGCCCTAGTTCACCGTTCGACTCTCGCGACGGTGAAATGTTCGATGTTCGTTCATCAAATCTTCATTTTCTAACAACAACAAGAAAATTTATTAAAAGATTATAAATGCAATGACATAGGTATTGCGTGTAGAACGGGACCGGCATGAGGAAGGTCATGGCGCGCGATCGCGTACAGAGAAGAAAACTCGGTAGGCCGGGGGATTCGCGCGCCCTCTATCGCCCTAGTTCACCGTTCAACTCTCGCGACGGTGAAAAGTTCGACGTTCGTTCATCAAATCTTCATTTTCTAACAACAACAAGAAAATTTATTAAAAGATTATAAATGCAATGATCTTGACATTGCGTGAAGAACGGGACCGGCATGAGGAAGGTCATGGCGCGCGATCGCATAAAGAGAAGAAAACTCGGTAGGCCGGGGGATTCGCGCGCCCTCTATCGCCCTAGTTCACCGTTCGACTCTCACGACGGTGAAAAGTTCGACGTTCGTTCATCAAATCTTCATTTTCTAACAACAACAAGAAAATTTATTAAAAGATTATAAATGCAATGATCTTGACATTGCGTGAAGAACGGGACCGGCATGAGGAAGGTCATAGCGCGCGATCGCGTAAAGAGAAGAAAGTTCGGTAGGTCGAGGTATTCGCATGCCCTCTGTCGCCCTAGTTCACCGTTCGACTCTCACGACAGTGGTTTCAACTTTTTCAACGACAAAGGTTCAACTTTCCTTCGGAAAATCTTCATTCGTTAAACATGGCTACTTTTAACACACTGCGTAAGAGTGAGAATGCGTTCAGATAGGTTGAGCACGTACGATCGTGGCAGAATGAAAGAGAACCAGTACTGTACGTCATTATCGATCGCTTTACTAAAGCTCGTTGGCCATCCCTATAAGAACAAAAGCCTCGGTTCGTTCCCTAAACTTTGAGGTTAAGCAACGTCGCGTCTCTTGCATACGCAATGTTACTCCCTGGATTTTTTTCCCTTCTCTTGTCTCCGTTCCCGACTGAAATTCGGTCAGTGGAGCATGGAACCTTAAAGAGAACATCGCGTAAAACCCAGTGTCCTTTATCTTCGTAAAATCTTCCCGCGATTTGCAAAAAAAAAAAAAACAAAAACAGAAAATTGAGATATGGAAATCGAATTCGATTGCAAGATATCGATAAATAGAATCGACATCTCGTAGACAATACATCGCAATAAATAACGAGACAACGCGTCTCGGCGTCCTCTGATTTACGACAGAGCGACCATAACCTAGTTCTTGGTATTTCTTCCTCTCATCGCCAAAAAGAAATGGAGTCGAGAAAGAGCGAGAGAGGAAAAGTGGGGAGATTTAGTGTCGAGGGATGCCAAAGTGGGACGGTTCCGTCTCTCGTTTCGTCGGTAAGAATTCTCCAGGCGCGTCCTTGGCACACGCTCGGTGTAGCATTCTCATCTTCCATCTTCCTTTTTCGTTTAACCGCCTCTCGTCTAGTTGGATTACTTCCTTGTCCCGTCTCTCTCTCTCTCTCTCTCGCTCTCTCGATCTTTCAACTTCTCGAGGTAGAAAAAGCCTCGTCTGCCTCGAGTCTAGACGACCTAGGCCAACTTTTCGTCTTAAAGATAAAAGTTGGCCGTCGCGGATCTTTCCTTGTCATCGCTTGCTCGATAATCTTCATACTTCCCCTCCATATATATATATTGTATATTTAGACGTATCACAAAATACATGTACAGGTAGTTTCATGCGAAATAAACCATTAACGCAATAAAAATATTTCCTTTTTTTTATTTCACCATTGCGGTAATAAAATTAAAGAATTTTCATGAATTATGAAATTTCTTCTATTATTTAATTCCTTAATACTTTTTAAGTCCATAATTATTATTATTTTTTCAATATGAAATGTACGATTTTTATTTAAATATCCACAAGATTCTTTCAGTTTCATGTTATCGACCCTTAAAATAAAGATCTGTCGTAATAATTTTGAAAAAATAAATTAAAATTAAAATATTGCAAAATTTAACAAATTTTGTAATTTATTAAATTCATTCAATTTCAACAATAATGTATATAAAAAAAAACTGTAACGTGATATGTTGTAATCTGGATATTGGTACTTTTCACATGAAACGCCCCTTATACGTATCTCGAGGTACGATAAAAACATGCAATATTTACCTGCATTTACATACACACACACGTCACATACACACATACATATATACATATTTTGTACACGGATACGGGGTGGATGATAATAAGTCTGGCCTCGGGCACGATCGGAAGGTTGCCAAGAAAACCAGCAACTTATCCAGGCTCTCCTTGCGATATCGAACTTTCAACCAAAGTAAAAAAAAAAAAGCAAATCTTACAGTTCCCTCCTCTCGCATTTTCCTTTATTCCTCGGTTCCTTCGTCCCCGTTCTCCCTCCTCCAACTGCAACGGGACAGGGATAGACTCTCGTTCATCTCTTAGGAATCTTTCAAGTTCGAGCAAACCCTCTAAGGACAAGTTTTGTTGTGCATGTTTTTTGTTCCAGTTTTCCATTTTTTTTTCTCCCTGAAAGGTCTTGTCGATTACTTCGAGAATAGTAAACGAGACAGAACTCGAGAATTTTCGCGTATTGAACCAGGCGAGGAATAAGACATGGGAGAAATGGACGAAAAGAATAAGTAATGCACTTCGTCTAACTCTCTCACTTTGTCCCTCTTCTCTTTCTCTCTCCCTGTCTCTTTCTCTCTTTCTCTCTCTCTCTCTCTTTTCTAATTCCTATTCTGATGGTAAATATTCAAACTACTCCAACAAACTTTGTCTCTCGGGTTCGCAAATCATTCAAAATTCACGAATCCATGGAGAAAAGACAACTTCTAACACTTCCTACATTATAACGTCGACACTTCGCGTCAACTATTATTCTCACAGCGGTAAATTTACTCCAGAAACTTCCCTCAAAAAAAAAAAAAATCGTGAACCAACGAGAGAATCGTAAACCGTGATCAAAAGAAAATTTCTTACTTCCACTAATAGCATTCATCCATCTTTACATTTTATCAAAAACCCTTTGATCTTCGTGTCCTTTAACAATAATCTCAAAAAATAAAAATCTTCCCACTAAAAATAAAGCGACGATATAAAATTTCCAAAATTCTTAATTTGTAAATTTAATTTTTCACAGTGCAACAGCGACACCAAAAAAAGTTAATCAAATTTAAGAATCGCGGGACATTGGTCCATTCCGCACGAAACGCCCCATACACGTAATCTCGCGATGCGATAAAATCTCGAGTAGACGGAAACGATCGTACGCAGCCCAGTCTGAGTACTCCAAGTAGCTACAATCGTATACAATACCCGCATGTAATAAATGAGAAGGGCGACGTAGGAGTGCAAAAGGAGGGGGGAGGGGGAGGGTGAATAAGCCAATATGGTTCGGTAGCTTGAATATCTTGAAAAACATGCGCATGCCCTCGAAAAGTAAGAATCGAGGCGAATAGGAAGGAGAGAAAGAAAAAACTGTAATGGACCCATTCTGAAGTTTCCACTTGTCTCGAGATCGTAGGAGAGACGGCAGTTCTGGTTCACCGGAACGACGCGGTCTACCATTTTACATCCCCCTTACCACCCCGTGAAATGCTTTTCCCAACCCTCGATGTTCGACGCTCGAGACACGCGAACGAGTAGGTAGAAAGGAAAATACGCGTAATATATGTTACGACGGTGGCAAACAAAGCTCGAACACGTGCCACTTATACAGATGGTTCTCAACCTTGGTGGCGCCACCTGTCGTCTCAAAGACGAAAAAATCCGCGAAAATAAAAAGTTTGACGAATGTTGGTATGTTTTTTTTTTCAAGGAAAATGAAAGCTTTTCCATCGTTTCTTTCATCAATATTATAAAATTTGTGAGAAATTTTTGTCTTGAATAATCTTGACCGTATTTTACTTCGAGAATTTGTTTAATTTCGATTTTTTGTCTGTTTTACGTCGAATGAAAAATTTAATCATTTTTTTTTGTTTCGTGAAGTAATTATTCTTCGTCTGGTTTGTCGTCGATGCAAGTTTGTTGTTAGTACGGTTGGTCGCGCAGCTGAAATAATGATAATGCGGGAAAGAACGAGAAAGGACACAAAGAAGGGAAGAAAACGAATCGAGAAAAAGTTAGGACAAAGTTTCGGTAGGATTTCGCGCGTGGGGTGAGGTGGGACGTTGCTGGGACGAGTAAGTAAGAGAAAAAGGGTAAATAAAATATGTGTGAAAGAAAGTACGAGTGCATTATTCATTCTGTCTCAAAGCTACGCTGATGGTGGCGGGCTAGTGCAATTTCCCAATGAACGTCGGGCGAGAGGTGAGAAAAGTAGGGAGAGCGAGGAGGGGTGGGGGGTTGAAACCCCGAGGGTTTTTCTCTTCTCGCGGGCGAAAAGATTTTTCATCGTCTAAGCCACGAGGCTACAGGCACGCTCGAAGGGATTTCTCTTTACCGAGCATTTTCTTTTCATCCCGGACTCGAGACGAAAATTCCACTTCTCATTTTCGAATCTCTTGGTTTCGCGCGCTACGCGTTCGAAAAGTAATGGCCCGTTGAATATATTGACTTGTTTGTTTGCTCGAAATAATTATAGCGTTTAGTTTTTACTTATCGAACGATACGTGAAAAAAAAAATTTTTTTTTAGTTGAAAAAAAAAAACAAAATTATTATAAAATATTGTTTTCAAGCAAATTCAAATCGCGTACGTGGCACCAAATTTAGATGGTGCTTATCTAATTCTTATTTGTCGAGCGATACGTCAAAAAAAAATTTTTTTTTAGTTGAAAAAAAAAATAAAATGAAATTATTACAAAATATTGTTTTCAAGCAAATTCAAATCGCGTACGTGGCGCCAAATTTAGATGGTGCTTGTTTAATTCTTATTTATTGAGCGATAGGTAAAAAAAAATTTTTTTTTGGTCCAAAAAAAAACAAAAATATTACAAAATATTTTTTTCAAGCGAATTCAAATCACGTACGTGCGACCAAATTTTGATGGTGCTTATCTAATTCTTATTTATCGAGCGATACGTAAAAAAAAAAATTTTTTTTGGTGAAAAAAAACAAAAATATTACAAAATATTTTTTTCAAGCAAATTCAAATCGCGTACGTGGCTTTAAAATTGTTCCACGCGATCGATAATAAATAATATACGCTTCGTGGGACTAAATTTTCACGCTGGCGAGCTGCGCGAGTGATATCGAGAGGAATTTCGAAATAAGCGATGGAAAAGTGCACAGAACCATGAGAATCCATCACATGTTCGTCCACGCGAACGAAAAAAAAGAGGTAAAAAAAACAAACAAAAAAAGTAGATAAAGGAAAAGCAGATGGCTCGATAATTTATGACCCTCGTTATTAAATCGATTTTTTGGGGATTTTACGAGCACGTACAGTGACGAGGCCAGTGTGTCAGAACGAGACGAAGCTCGTGCCCATAAACGATGTAAAGTGGGGTAAAATGGCCCAGTCAGATAAAAAATAAAGACACGTTGTAGATCGAAGTACAAAAGTGGTCCATATTGCCCCACTTTGCCTCCCAACTTCGAATCACAATTTTTCCAATTGTTGTTATTTTTTTTTACTTCAAATCGCACGGTGGTGAAACCGAGCGCATCGAGAAGAGAATCGCGTAGATAGAGCGAGTCGATGAACTCTCGGACCGGCAGTTGCATTGTCGGGCAAAAACCAAAAGCCTCCACCCCTGCTGGTTACGCGTATCGACACGAGAATTTGTCGAACAAACGCATTTCACCCCCGATATACGCGTAATGCCTCTCGATAGCTCGATTCTACTTTCGCGAAACCTATTTTTCCACCTCCCCCCCTCCCCCACCCTTTTCTCACTTTTTCCATTTTTTCTTTTTTTTTTTCAATGAACTGTGCCCCCGCACTTTTTTTTAATTTCCAATCAAACCTGCATTCACTCGGGCGTACAATAAAATCCCGATTTCAAAACGGATCCATCAGTACGGTGCATTGTCGAGTCTCGCGCAGGCTCGTGCTGCAATTTTCTCTTTTTATATTTCCTCATATCGCAAAAATGAATAGCATAACCTCGACCAACGTATATATATATATATGTGAACAAAATTGAAAGATTATTTTTGTATCGATATTCGAAGAATTAAAAAATAATAATATTCACCACTATTTGTTTTCCTTTTATTTAAATAAAGAAGAATAATTATTTCGATACGTGCGATAATTTTATCTCGATAAAACAATTTTGTAATTATCGACGAATTTTGTTTATCGCTGTTAAATAAAGTAATCCAAAAATAAAAAGCCATACATTATATGGGTGTAATTTTTGTGTTTTTTATTTTATTATTTTTTTTTTATTAAATGAAATCAATGCTTGTGGATATTGATTATCGGAATTCGATTTTTCGAGTCATTTACGGTGATATAGTAGCAAATTCGATATTACATTATTCACACGGTGTAACGTTTATGGGTATTACGTTCGATATATAGGACGTAGGTCTTGTGGTTCTGGAGATAGTAGAGTATCGTTGTTTGTGCAGTGTCGATGCAATATATATATATATATGGGTGTATATGTGTAATATTGGACCTTCAGACTGCGCCAAGCAATTCAGCCTTGCCACGACTGATATATAAACATGCGTATATTTTATATACATATACATACATATACGTGGTACACATGTATAGAGATATATATGGGGCATTCCACGCCAAATCCGACAGTTGCTAGAATTTTCGTTTTTATTTGCGCAATTTTTTGATATTTTTCAGTAACTATGGAAAAATTCTTCGTAGTAAATTTCGTTAAAAAAATATCAGTAATTTTCAAAAAATCGTTCTTTTTGGCCTGTTTGTTCATAACTTCTTTAACCCTAGAAAGATAATCTACGTCAAAATGACTCCGTGTGTTTCGAAATATTGCCGTACGTCTAAATATGATTATCTTTCTAGGGTTAATAGTAGTCCAAATTGAATCTGTTTTTTTTAAATTGTCGTTTTTGAATGTAGTTTTCAAAAAAACAATATATAACAATTATTTGAGGTGTTTTTGAATGTGATTTTTAAATTTCAAACGATAAATCTTTTTTCTTATTCTGATTTTTTGTACATTTTTCATTTTAAACTTTTATGAATTTAATAACTTTTAAACCTAGGTAGATCGTGAGCTTTTCATGATTACTATCTTTTCGATTATGGAAAATTGGTAAAAAAAATTTATTCTTTTTGTAAATAACTATCAAATCCATTGTTTATAACTACAAAATCGTTTTCAATAATTACGAATAAATTTTGACACTTTCTTGTTGCTAACACGCGTTTACAATTAATAATAACTCGTCATAAGTAAGTTTATAAACAATAGTAACAAAAGTTTTTATTTAATTGAGAGTTGATAAGAGTAGATAGAGTTGAAAAGTTGATATTTAATTGATTTTAAAAAATGTACATTTTGTTGCTAACAGGCGTTTACAATTAATAATAACTCGTCATAAGTAAGTTTATAAACAATACTAACAAAAGTTTTTAATTAATTGCGTATTCTTTAAAAAAATTTCCATACACGATCATTATTTGAACTAGAATACTCTTTAACTCGTACACTTTCGTATTTCATCGAAATAATTTCGCGAGTGAAATTTGCGTGTCCCTGTGATTGACTTATCGTAATTCAATACCAGATGCCGGCGTTCTCTATCGAATCGTCCAATCCTTTGCGGTAAAGTCGACGATTACCAAGAAGACAGGATGTTTAGATTGACTCAGCCTCGGTCCTTTATCGAACCGACTCGACCCGTTTTTTTGCCTCCATGTTGCGCTCGGTACAAACATGTCTCGTTTACAACTATCTCAAGCCTTTCCTCCACTCCCCAAATAAAACAAAAAAACGATGAAACTGTGCAAAACTGTAAATCAAAATTTGTAAAAAGAAAAAAAAATATCATAAAACTATCGAATAGTGCGAGAAGCTTTAGCGAGAGTCGTAATCCGTAAAGGGAGAAACGCTGGAAGTCGCATCGGTGAAAGGATGATGAAAGAAGGAAAAAGGAACGATAAAACAAAAAAAGAAGGATACGAGTGTATGCGTAACTCGGTTACAATCGCGAAGAGAGTTACCTCGCGCTCTATGGTGTCTGATCCCTCCCTGGATTGCCAGGAACGATGGCAATACCGCAATACTCGAGGGTTTCGTGATCCTCCCTCTCTCTCTCTCTCTCTCTCTTCCTCTTTCTCCTTGTCTATCTCTCCCTCCCTTTTTCTCCCTGTCTCTCTCTCTCTCTCTCTCTCTCTCTCTCTCTCTCTCTCTCTCACTCTCTCTCTCTCTCTCTCTCCTTCTTCCTCACACACTCACCCTCAGTCTCGATACCAGATGAAACACACAAGCGTTGATTTTTGCTACTCGAGGCTCCGACTCTCGCGGCTTTTGCTGCTATAACCAAGCAAGAGCGCCCACGATATCCAATAAATCGTCGCTCGGACGACCACGAGATATCCATATTCGTATACGAAATATATATGTATATATATATATATATATAGGCAAATATAGGAAGAAAAAAATTTAGGTATATTTGTATATCCACGTTTGCAAACTGGCGCGAGAGTCGAACGCTCCCGGGGCTTTGCTTCAATATCAACGCCGCACGGTGAGCGGCGCTATTTATTAAATAAATCAATGGCCGCGAAGCTCCGTACGGCGAGGATCAGTCGAATGCTATGCAGAGTGCTCGTGGATAAAAAGAGGAATAGCGTATACTAGGGAATGACATATGTATACGTATATGGGGCGTTCCAGACCGAATAAACGAATTCGCAATTTTTCGTTCGATTGTTAGGAAGTCAAGTAAAACGACATTTGTTTTGTAGATAATTTTCATTGAGACTCGTGTTTGATAATAATGTGAGAAAAAACGAGTTTGGAAAAAGAAGAATTTATACATGATTTGTATAAAAATGAAGAAATGTCGTTTTTTATTAATAAATTTGTGAAATTTTGATGGAAAGAGTCAATTTGGGTTTGAGTTTCAAATTTTTGGAACATTTGGGTGGATTGAATTGGAATAAATAAATGTTGATTAGAAAAGTCGCGATGTTTTCAATTCCGACTGGAATGTCTCGTATCAATGCGAGGGAATGGAAAAAGAGAAGAAAAACTGGAGGGAGATACTACCGAGGAGCCAATAGGGAATCGCTGAAACGGCAATAGTGACAAAACAACAGGATAGAAAAAAGGAGAAACACAAACATGTGAGAGCGGAGGAGGAGAACGATATCGAGAACATCGGAGACGAGACACTCGAAGTTACCAATAATCATCCATTTTCCTATGTCCTCTTTACCTTCTCGAAAGGTGGAGAGGGAGGGGGACAGAAAGAGAGAGAGAGAGGTATTTGTCAGTGTTATACGGAACGAAAAACATCCGATTACCGCGAAACAATATTCATAGTAAAATTCGAAATTTATTTATTTTAATCAATTCGTTTTTTCTTACAAATACAACTTTTTGTATTTATTGTTTTTTTCTTTCAAAAATCAATTCTTCTTCTACTTTGAAAATCGACTTAAACGGAGTGCCAGGGACTAAATGAAATCAGACTGATAGAAGAAGAAAAGACTAAAAATAATCGATTTTTCGTGGCGTTCGAAAAAAAATGTTCAAGGTCACCGACCTCGAGTTCAAGGTCATACTTTGCAAATTTTAAATCTTCGAAATAAAACCTTCTCGAAAGGGAGAGAGAGAGAGAGAGATATTTGTCGGTGTTATTTGGACCAAAAAAAAATCTAATTGCCGTGAAATATCCATAGTAAAATTCAAGAAGTTGATTTATTTTAATCATTCGCATTTTCTTACAAATACAACTTTAGTATCTATTGTCTTTTTCATTTTCAAAAATCAAATTCTTATTCTACTTTGAAAGTCGACTTATAATAAACAGAATGCGAGGTACCAAATGAAATCAGACCGACACAAGAAGAAGATAATCGATTTTTCGTGGCGTTCGAAAAAAAAATATTCAAGGTCACCGACCTCAAGTTCAAGGTCAATATTTCCAAACTTCAAATCTTCGAAACGAAAGTTCGACAATTTGGAATAAAAATTTGAAAATAAATAAATCGTAGAAGAGACGTTTCCATTTTCCGTTATTAACGACGGGGCACGGTTGAAAAATGTCCCAGCGTTCTCCATCTCCGGCGCACTCCGTTCAACCCTCGGCTACGTACGCGAGTGGCTCTCGAGTGTCAAAAGTATAGACGCGCGTGCAACCCCTTCTCGGTTCTCCGTACAGCGCGAACACAGCCGCGTTCTTTCAACCCCCCCCCCTCCCCGCCCTCTCTCTCCTTGAATCCGCTTCGCTTACGCGCCCCAAGTATGGACACACATTTTTGTTCTCTCCCACCCCTTTCTCTCCCTCTCTCTGTCTCTCTCTCTCTCCTTCGCACCCCTCGTATTTTCTCGAGACTGAAATCAACCCCTGTGCGAACGGTTTCGCACGGTAGAACCAGCAAAAAGTAAGGGTATGTCCCGCGCTACGTCAAGAGCGACCTCTCATGCTCCACATTTCCAAGATGGCCGGGAAAGAAATAAAAAATGGGGGAAAACACATACACACGGTCTCGTAATCGCAATTTTTGCTCAAAATTAAAATATCGTTTTTTTAACTCTCGTTGATAATTCGATGTAAGATCGTATCGACAATTATTCACGTACCAAGTGGTCCAAGATGATTATTTCCACCTCTTGTATACCTGCGATAATTCGAGGCATCTGGCACGATTATAAGTAAATTATAAATAATGAAAAAAATAAAATTAAATAATGAATAATAATAAATAATTCTTCGATAAAAATTATTTTTTAAATACATTGCTCTCTGTAAGTAGTTGCATATAATTTTTTCGTCATTGGGATAAGAGAACGAGTCACAAAGAGAGAGAGAGAGACAGAGAGAGATAAAGCTGGTGAGAGGGAGAGAGAGAGACAGAGAGATATGATATGATACGATTACTTTATTATGCCCAGTAGGCTTCGGGGCAAACTGTAACAATTTTCCAAGATATAATAATAATTTCGGTCTATTTTCACAATAGTTCACAAGAAAACTTAGAAAATAAAACTCAATACAAGAATGAAGATAAAAAATAATAAACAATAAATAATAAATAATAATAATATGATAATATTAATAATAATAATGAGAGAGAGAGACAGAGACAGCCACAGAAACAGGAAGAGAGAGAGAGAGAGAACGAGAGAGAGAGAGAGAACGAGAGAGAGAGAGAGAGCGAGATTAGCGAGAGGGCGAGTAAGAGTCTTTGAATGGGGGCGTTATTGGTGGTTGATACAGCAAGGGGTGCTCGAGAAAAGCTGCATGAAAGAATGGTGAGGCCGAGAGAGAGGGAAAGAGAGAGAAAAATACGCGAGAACGAAGAATGGACTTTGTAAGCCTGAGTTGTATAATAACGAATCCGAGCGTAAAATAAGCGATCCGCGATGATCACCGAGTCTAAATTGCTCGAGGGGCTAATTCGCGATGTTGGAGATGCAGCTAGGTACGAAGGGTTGATGACGCGATGGGGTTGGAGAGAAATGACAAAGCCACCCCTTATCTATCACCCTCATTCCCATTGCATTCGTTCGATTCAATCGCTCAATGGATCCGAGTTGTCTTATTCATTCGACTGTTTCGGTGTTCTATATTACACGCGTATAGAACACGACAAACTGGTGCCCCAATCCTTGTTCTCTCTACTCCACTTCTCGTCAAATCCTTTCATTGTCCAGAATTCATTTATTTTTTTTCTCATTTATCGCTCGTCACTTTCTCATCTCTCGATGTTTCTAGCAAATAAGTTGTTGAAAGCTAAAAAAACGTGACGATTTTTAATTTTTCCAAATAAAAAATTCATTCGTCACTTCGATCACCCCAAAAAAAAGTCAAATTTTGTTTTAATGCACATCGTCTTTCTAAGATTCTTACGAAATCTCAAATTTCCCAGACAAAACGTTTATTTTTCTGATTTTCAGAAATAAACAAATTTTCAATACAATTTAAGAAAAAAACCAAAATAATTTTAATCTTTTTGTACTTTTTAGTAACGAAATAATTTCTTACATACATCGGCTAAAAGCATATCTTAAAAAACGTGAAAAACCTTTAATAAATTTCGATTAATTAACGGAAAGACTGAATTTTTGGTAACTCCTGTTTTGTTTCCCTGCCAACTTGCCCGTCAGTTAACTCAAGTCCAGTCTCGCGTAGGTATAAACGTAAAAAACGCAGTAGCAAGCGAAGCTTCCGCAACTTTTCCATCATCCCCTGCCGTTGCGTTAACCCTCCCACCCCCCTTCTGGAGTTCGGCAAACTCTCAAGCGCGCCACCAGCGCGCCGTGCCTCGAAATCCGTTTTTATCCCGAAAATTCAATTTACCCTGCGCCCCGTCTTACTATATTACGGTACTTCTGATGAAAAGAAAAGGACAAAAAACATACCTAACCCCCCGTCCTTGAGCCGTGTCGAGATCCGGGCGAATTAGACGGGAGGGAAAGAATGCGAAAAAGTTGCTGCCTCGAAAAGCACTCGGCTAAAGAACCGACAACAAAAAAATAAAAAACGAAAAAACAAAAATTGTCTTCATTAAATTTTTTTTTCTCCTACCCCGCCCCCCCCCTTCCCCGCCCCTGCCCGAGCATTCGATTCGCCGATTGTCTGGGCGAAAAGACATCGCCACCACTTTATCGCTAGAATAAATTTGCATGGAAACTATATCGCGTGCTTTTCATCCCCTTATTTGGCTTCCCCGGCGCACGAAGTTAACTCGGTAGCTACCTTCGTTGATTGCCCGAGAATGGGATTTCGCCGTGAAATCTGTTCATCGATTTGCGAAGTTCCGGACGTTTCAACCCTTGTGAATAAAAATAAAAAAAACGTCATTTTTTTTTAATACATATACGGTTTTTGTTCAATTTTTGGAGTAAACGAGGGGATGAAAATCTTCGTTCGCGAAAATTTTCATTCGCTGGGGTGGCAACATTTTCCATCGATTGTTGAAGCTCTGGACGTTTCAACCCTTGTGAATAAAAATAAAGAAAACCGATTTTCCAATAAATGTGCGGTTTTTTCAATTTTTGAAGTAAACGAGGGGCTGAAAATCTTCGTTCGCAAAAATTATCATTCGTGGAGGGGCAAGATTTTGCAACGCTTTTCGAAGTTCCGTATGTTTTAACCTTTCAGAACTAAAATATTTAAAAAAAAACCGATATTTCAATAAATATGCGGTTTTTTCAACTTTCGAAATAAACGAGGGGATGAAAAGCTTCATTCGCGAAAATTATGATTCGCGGAGTGGCAAGATTTTCCGACGCTTTTCGAAAATCCGGACGATTCAACCTTTAAGAATAAAAATAAAGAAAACCGATTTTCCAATAAATATACGGTTTTTTCAATTTTCGAAGTAAACGAGCGAATGAAAAGCTTCATTCGCGAAAATTATCATTCGCGGAGTGGCAAGATTTTCCGACGCTTTTCGAAGTTCCGGACCTTTTCCAAGTTTCAACCTTTCAGAATGAAAATATTTAAAACAAATCGATTTTTCAATAAATATACGGTTTTTTCAATTTTCGAAGTAACCGAAGGAATGAAAATCTTTATCTTCATTCGCAAAGTGGTAAGATTTTCCGACGCTGGGATATCCTCTTTCACGAGCGTACGAACGTGACGAGAGTCTTCCCTCGTTCCGTTAAGTGGTGTTCGAAATACGACACAACCATCCGATGCAATAAAGAAATTCTGCATTAGAAGGGATGACGAAGAGTAGAAATTCGTCGCCCGATGAATTTTCGATTAGGTTGTCGTCGATTTTCGACGAATCCCATACGCCATGAAACTCGACAAAACTGTCAATCGAGGTGTTCAATGGCTCGTCCGTGAGTGGCCATTTTTATTGTCGCGAGGATGAGAGAGGAAGAGGGATGAAAAAAAAGAAACAGTTTATCCAAGGCGACGAAGCTGAACGATTCGCTATGTTTCGTTATCGGGAATTCTCGCGACGATGGAGAAAGTGACGAAGAATACGAGATGGACCAACCCTACCCTTCGACTCTTTTCTTCCCCAACCCCCTTCCACCCTCAGGTCCATCACTCTTCGTGAACTACCCTCGGACTCATTCAAAGCATTTTCAGCCACGTGACCAATTTTACGATTGAATGGCGTGGCTCGTGTCACGATACTTTCTCTCCTACCGTGTGCGTCCCGAGGCGACGCGTTCTTACGAAGGGGGGTGCGTACGAGCGTCGAAAAGTAAAAATGACGAAAAAGAAATAATAATGTGTTTTGTCAGACGCGGTACGGAGCCCGCTGTGAAATCACCCTCCGTGAAACGGTCACTATAGTTCTCGTAATTAGCGAGAAAGATCGCACCGTTTGATACCCCCAACCCCCTACCCCTCCTTTTTAAGGTTTTTGTTTCCTTTTTTTTCAACGATCGTAAGAATTGTTCGAAGTATCGTGACAGGACTCTTCCATATTTTAATTGTGCAAGAAAATAATTAACTTCATTATTTTTCCGAAAATCGCATTTTTGATAATTATTTGAGAAACTCATTTTGTTAATTTTTTTTTTTTCGAGGTTCGAATTACCGTGACAGGAACGTTCCATTTACTATAATCATGCAAAAAAATAATTGACTTAATTATTTTTCGCAAAATCACCGTTTTGATAATTATTTTACAATTAATTTGTTTGTTTTCTTCTTTTTTTTTAAGTTTGAAGTATCGTGACAGGAAGGTTCCATGTAATCGTGCAAGAAAAAAATTAAATATTATATTATATTATAAATATTATAATAATTAATAAATCATTTGATTATTCTTCGTAAAATTGTCATTTTGATAATTAAATGAGAACTAATTTTTTTCGTTTTTTTTTTCAACGTTCCAATTATCGCGACAGGAACGTGCCATGTACTATAATCGTGCCAAAAAATAATTGACTTGATTATCCTTCCCAAACTCGCTGTCTTGATAATTATTTGAAAACTAATTTTTTTTTTTGTTGCTTTTTTGTATCTAAAAATTCACTACAGCATTATTGTTTTTGTAAGTACAACAAATTTTGGTTTATCGCATTTCCCTTTTACCCGAATTGAAAAACAAACATGTAATTCTCTTTTTTATGGTTTCATTGGGAAAACGACACACGTACAACCTTCATGGGAACATTTCATTGGACGAGAGAGAGAGAGACGGAGAGAGGGAGATAGCGGTCGAAAATGGGCACTTTCGATTTAATCTTTTTTCAGGTCGTTTCGACCCTTGCACTCAGAGCTTGCCCGCGTATGACCACGGTTCGTTTGAATTACTCGTACTTTTACTTCCGGTTTAATCTTAGAACTATCTCGACGATGCTTCTTCCTCGTTCTTTTTTATTTCTCTATCTCTCTCTCTCTCTCTCTCTTTCTCTCTTTCTTTACATCTCGCACGATTTATTTATATCGCTTCCCTCCACGAAAGATCGGATATCGAGACGTACCTAAATAGCGTAGGGCTCGTTTTACGCCCTTCCTCGTTCGAATCCTCTTATCTACCTGTAAACTCGGCGAGCCAAGCGAGAAAATTTATTTATTGCTTTTCTCAAGCACATCCTGCAATAAAATCGACGCATTTAACTCATCCCCCTCCCTCTCGTGTCATGAATGGAAATTATCCATTGAAAAATGAAATTTGTCTCTCGAGTATTCGTTACTTCGTATCTCGAGTGGCTGAACATTGCGAAATATTGCTCGATACCGATTTTAAAAAGTTGCCCTCTTCTCTCGATTCTTACCGATTTTTTTATTCTCCATCGCGCGTCTCTCGCGCTCCACTCGACGGGGAGAATGAAATTGGAAAAAAGCAAAAAGCGGTCGAGCATGAACGGAAAATCGAGAGATCGGTAACGTTCTCTCTTTCATTTCTCTCCTTCCTTCTACCAATAACCAAAAAGTACGGAAACGACGTATACCTACGTCGTACGTTGGATAGTCCGATTGAAATAAAAATGAAACAAAAAAAGGTTTGCCGGGATGGGAGAGTAGAAAAAACGAAGTGGAGGGGATGTAGAAAACGAAGATCGAGAGTCAGAAACGAGACTCTCCGCCGATTCCCTCGTACGATATCAATCGTGAAAATATATTACCCGCGATTGGCTTGCAATTTCAATTCGACGGTTCGTTCCATTGCGCCGGGAGTAATACACGTAAATTCACGTACGAAATGTATTTATGCCTGGGCTCTCGCAATATTGCGAAAGTTTCCTCGTCGCACACGGTGAATCGAATCAAACCACGGCTTGGGTAACCACCCCTCGGTACACTATCGATGTAATCACTGCTATCAATCGGAATTGCGAATATTTTAACTACTTATAGAATCCACGGTTGCATTTTTCTAACGATATTTTTTTATGATTATCGAACCTTCTTTTACCAATCAATTTTTATGTTCTTGAAACTTTTCCAACATTTTTTTGATAGCCAATGGAAAAATTATAATTTCTTTTTTATAGAGGGAAATTATGGGATTTAGTCGTTATCGATTGGAGCGAAATTTTTATCGAAATGTTTTTCTGAATTTTTGAAAGAGGAATGATAGTAAATATTGTCAATTTTTACTTTTGTTTGTAATAAGGGTAGTTTTTAGTGTGCGAGTTAATTGCGGAGCCTTAAATGAAGAAAATTTAGAAGATTTGGTGTTTTTACAAAATATTTTAAATTTCTGAATTTTTGAAAAAGAAATTAAACTAAATATTGCTAATGTTTACTTTTGTTTCTAATAAGTGCAGTTTTTAGTATGCGTGTTAATTGCGGGACTTTAAATGAAGAACATTTAGAACGTTTGGCTTTTTTCACAAAATATTAAAAATTTCTGAATTTTTTAAAAGAAATGAAACTAAATACTGCTATTTTTTACTATTGTTTCTAATAAGTGCAATTTTTAGTATGCGAGTTAATTGCGGAACTGTAAATGAAGAAAATTTAGAAGATTTGGCTTTTTTCACAAAAGATAAAAAATTTCTGAATTTTTTAAAAAGAAATGAAACTAAATATTGCTAATTTTTACTTTTATTTCTAATAAGTACAATTTTTAGTATGCGTGTTAATTACGGAACTTTAAATAAAACAAATTTAACAGATTTGTCTGTTTTGCAGAATTCTGAAAAATTCGTAATCGAATTTTTGACAATCGTAACGCAATGATTGCTCGATTTCTGTTTCCTCAATTCCTTTGTCAATTATTCTCTTCCCTCGCGTCGCGCGACACCAAATATTCCGTAACTTCTATCGCGACCGCGAGATTTCACGGTAAATTAAAAATTTGGCGGGTACCGAACGAGGCTGGAAGTCGAATGAACGAGGAGCAATGCCATAGTAGCTTCACGTTGAATAAAACATGGGTAATGGCACGCGTTCGTGTAGACCGATTATATTCGCTCGACGATTCCGCGTCTGGAAATCCGTTATTTTGTCAAAATCAATATGAATATGGCCAGTTTGACGAGATTCGTTCAAATATATTCAAACAGAAATTTTGGCATGATTATTCCCTCGGCACAGTAGGTACTCACCCTGTTCACACAGATCTATTCATATCTGCTTACATTAGATCGCAATTTCCAATTTTTCTTCTTTTGTTTTATCAATTTTGATTTCGCGTCTATGTAAATTTTCGACGCGAGTTAGCAAGCCTTTGAGTTCGTGAAACGACTAAAAATTTCGAGATTCGTTTAAACTGAGCGAGAAAAAAAAATATTTTCTTTTTCGAAAAAAGGATTTTTATTTCGAAAACTATTTATTTTGATAATGGTAAATTGTACAAAGGCGAGAGTCGAGGGAACGAAGCAAAATACAAAACCAGGAAACCCGACTAAAAGTCGTTTCACGATTTTACTAGGTTTCCGGATCAAGCATTATCCTCTTTCGAGAATCCGCAAATTCTAGGGGGCCAAGTGCGGCCCAGACTAGCGTTAACCATAGATATGCCGAGCTTAGGTACGCTAGTATATCGGACATGATTTATCTCTTGCTCTCGAGCACGAACCTCTCTATTTTCATTCTAAAAAACGATTCATGAAAAACAATTTAAAAAAGCAATCAAAAATCATTAAATCGTACAAAAAATTGATAATTTTATCAACGATTAATTAATAAATTGACAATTTATCGATCCTCAATTGTTCAATCTCATTATTATCTACAAAATAATAATTATAAGAGATTATTTATCAAAAAATGTAATTAGTAAAAATTTTCGACCAAAAACTCAAAATTCAAAATTGTCTCAATTCCATTTTACAGGGAAATCAAAAATCATTAATTCGTACAAAAAATTAATAATTTTATCAACGATTAATTAATAAATTCACAAATTATCAATCCTCGATTGTCCAATTTCATTATTATTTACAAAATAATAATTACAAGAGACTATTTACCAAAAATTGTAATAATAATTGACCAAAATTTTCGAGCAAAAACTCAAAATTCAAAACTGTCTCAATTCCATTTTACAGAGAAATCAAAAATCATTAATTCGTACAAAAGATAAATAATTTTATCAACGATCAATTAATAAATTAACAATTTATCAATCCTCGATTGTCCAATTTCATTATTATTTACAAAATAATAATTACAAGAGACTATTTACCAAAAATTGTAATAATAATCGACCAAAATTTTCGAACAAAAACTCAAAATTCAAAATTGTCTCAATTCCATTTTACACA
Source organism: Netelia melanura (assembly GCA_964007305.1). NCBI lineage: Eukaryota > Metazoa > Arthropoda > Insecta > Hymenoptera > Ichneumonidae > Netelia > Netelia melanura. The sequence goes on along the minus strand of OZ023254.1, from coordinate 4,108,840 downwards.
GAAATCAAAAATCATTAATTCGTATAAAAGATAAATAATTTTATCATCGATAAATTAATTAATTGACAATTTATCAATCCTCAATTTCCAATCTCATTATTATTTACAAAATAATAATTACAAGAGACTATTTACCAAAAATTGTAATAATAATTGACCAAAATTTTCGAACAAAAACTCAAAATTCAAAACTGTCTCAATTCCATTTTACACAGAAATCAAAAATCATTAATTCGTACAAAAGATAAATAATTTTATCAACGATAAATTAATTAATTGACAATTTATCAATCCTCAATTTCCAATCTCATTATTATTTACAAAATAATAATTACAAGAGACTATTTACCAAAAAATAATAATTGACCAAACTTTTTAAACAAGAACTCAAAATTCAAAATTGTCTCAATTTCATTTTACAAAATTATTGTGAAAATTAACATTGGGTGTGTTCGAAACAAGACTTCTCGTTCGATCGCCACTTTAAAAAGTACTTAGGGAAAAGTTTGTGTTACAAGCCACCGCAACGCGACGTAGTTCCTGTCATCCTCAGGTTCGTAACGTTAAGAATCCGGTAACGCGAAAGCTTGACGAGTGCTAACGATTCCCAAGCCACCGATAGGCTATTTGGTTTTCTGCCTCGGCAACTCGCGTACGTATATGCGAGTGTGTATGTGTGTGTGCGTTGGTGGAAAGTACTTGCAGTTTCGGTGGGATAGCACCGACGAGGAATGAAGGGTGTTGTTTGCAAAACGCTCTAGACGCATAACTTGAGTCGGTACTCGCTCGTAGAGACTCGTATCCTGCCACCTCTCTTACGAGAGGGTCGGAGGTGAAGGCTGCCTCGTACCGAGAGCCCTCGAGTTTACCTCGGACGCCAACTTCCCGCATTATTCGAATTTGTGGAAACTGCACCGATGCACATGCAACTTTCCGTATGGTTCGAACCACCAATTACTCCTGGGTTCTACATTTTTTTCTCTCTCTCTCTCTCCCTCACACACACACACACACACACATACTGTTTAATTTATCGTAGTTGGCTTCTCGCACAGAGCTCCCCGATTACTTCGAAGAGGAAAAGCATCATCGCTCTTGTTCCATTATCGTTGAACAATTTCTGCACAATTATTACTATTATTATTTAAAAATTATTATTATTAAATTATTAAATTATTATTTTTATCATTATTACTATTAAATTATTAAATTTTTATTTTTATCATTATTACTATTAAATTATTAAATTTTTATTTTTATCATTATTACTATTAAATTATTAAATTATTATTTTTATCATTATTACTATTAAATTATTATTATTCTTATTATTTAAAAAATTACTATTATTAAAATTTAATTATGATTATTATTATTCTCGTTAAATTATAATTACTATTATTATTATCATTAAATTATTGTTATAATTATTATCATTATATTATTAAATTATTATTATTATTATTATCATTCAATTATTGTTATAATTATTATCATCAGATTATTAAATTATTATTATTATTATTATTAACATTAGATTATTATTATTACTTCTAAAAATCGCATCATAGAAGAAAATTATTGACTCGATGCATACGAAATTAATTCGACTAATTACGCTATGAAAACAAAAATCCTACGTAATCTAAATTTTTGTTTGCAATGAATAAAAATAATACTCGTCCAATAATATTAATTAAGCAATTACTTCAAAAATCTTAAATATCGCATCCACGTATAAATAATTTTTAAAAAATGTTCAACTCGTAACGGTACATCGCCATTAAAGTTTCCAATTTCGTGCCAGAAATAAAAAAATGTCACTATGTTTTTTAAAATCTCGATAAGCTCCAGTCTCGTGCGATATTCTCGGATGGCTTTAAGGGCTCGGGAGGTTTACAGGTCACATACTCGAGATAGGAGAGAAAGGGCGAAACTAGGGTGGGAAATGTGAGGGGGTTGCATACGAGTCGGATAGCGATCGAGAGAGTACAGTGTGTACGTCTTAACCGTCTCGTCTATCCAGCTACTCGTAGAAGACAGCCGGAGTATCGAGTGCCCGGGGCGACAACCAGGTTAGCCAAGGTAGCGCACCAAGACCTTTGGCCTACCGTATCACCCCCTCCCCCTTCTTGCCCCCCTCCCCCCTCATCGCCCCTACGCCGTTGCCTAGCCACGTGCAAAATGCATATCAACGTCGACCCGGAAGGAAGAAGAACGACCGCTCGCGCGAGCAAACACGGTAGGCAAGAATAGATGAGAAACTTTATCAAAGAACGGAAACATGCCGAGGCTCTCCCATGTGACGCTCGACGAAATTGTCACCCGTATTTCGAGATTTTCGCTCGGGCGAGTGACGCAAATTTCTCCTGGTCACAATTTTACTGTAAATAGAGAAAATGTCATAGTCATAAATGAAAAATTAAAAAATTTGATTCATTAATTTAATCGATATTTTAATGAGAAATAATTCGAGTATGTATTAATTAATTAATTATAATTAATTGTTGATATCAACGAATTTGAGGTTGAACAAAAATTATGATTTTAGAAAATGTTAGTAAAATAATAATATTAATGAATCGAGTCAAATTGCTCTGTTCGAATAATTGCAACGTACGCATCGGATATTCTCGTATTTCGGGATTTTTGCTCTGGCGAGTGACGCAAATTTCCCCTGGATACAATTTTACAGTAAATAGAGAACATTTTCCACTCATAAATGAAAAATAAAAAAATTCAATTCATTAATTTAATCAATATTCTAACGAGAAATAATTGATGCAAGTATCAATTAATTACTCATAATTAATTAATTATTAATATCGTCGAATCAAAGTCTGAACAAAAATAGTAGAAAAATTATAATTTTACAAAATATTAATAAAATAATAAAATTAATGAATCGAGTCAAATTTCTCTGTTCGAATAATTGGGATGTACGCGTCGGACATTCTCGTATTTCGAGATTTTTGCTCTGGCGAGTGACGCAAATTTCCCCTGGACACAATTTTACAGTAAATAAAGAAAATATTAAACTCATAAATGAAAAATTAAAAAATTCGCTTAATTAATTTAATCAATATTCTAACGAGAAATAATTCACGCAAATATAAATTAATTACTCATAATTAATTATTAATATCGTTGAATCAAAGTCTGAACAAAAAATAGTAGAAAAATTATAATTTTACAAAATATTAATAAAATAATAAAATAACTGAATGGAGTCAAATTTCTCTGCTCGAATAACTCGAGACGTACGCGTCGGACATTCAGAGTGAACAAAAAAAATAAAAAATAAAGATTCGCTCTCCCGTGACGAGAGGAACTCTTTAAGAGCGTTGGATAAGTACGAAAATGTTGGAAGACACGAGATTTCTTACAGCGTCTTATTCACGAGTGTTGCGAAAGCTTATGATATTCAACGAAGAAGAGGGGGCCGGGGGGGGGGGGGGGGGGGGGGTTCGAGCTAAGGCTTATTTCAGTACGGGAGAACGTGAGAAGTGTGGAAAGACGATGGGGATGTTCTATATATTACCGGTACGAGGGTTAAGAAAGCAGCGAGAGAAGAAAGCGAGCAAGCACAACCCCGAATGCATCCCCTCTCGCCTCTTTCTTCTCACTCTCTCTCTCCCTCTCTCTCGACTCATCCACGCGCGGGGTTATAATTGCGAGACGTTAATTACGCGATGAATGCAAGACTGGGACTACCCACTACCGCTAGTTACCACAGTCGAGTGGCGCTGGTAACGGCGATGTCGGAGAGACTGTCGTGTTCTTTCTCTTTCCATTTTTCTCTCTCCCACTTCCGGTTCTTTCTCTCACGCTCCTCTCGTCTTCTCGTCACTCTCGTGGTACTGCAGCCACTCAGCCGAGACACATGTGATGTTCTGTCTCTCTCTCTCTCTCTCTCTCTCTCTCTCTCTCTCTCTCTCTCTCTCTCTCTCTCTTTCTCTCTCTCTCTCTCTCTCTCTCTCTCTCTCTCTCTCTCTCTCTCTCTCTGTCTCTCCCTCTCTCTCTCTCTCTCTCTTTCTCTCTCTCTCTCTCTCTCTGTCTTGGTCGATCTTACTCTGTCGATCTCACTCGGTCTCATTCTTTCGCGGTGCCGAATTCGCGCGCCCTCTATGATCCACTAAATGCACAAGCGAGATCTTCTCTCGTCTAAAAATCGTCACGATCCCTCGAGACATTGAAATACGGAAACGTCCATAGGCCGTATGAATTTCATTATCCAGAAAGAGAATCGAGTCATCGAACGTCTCGAAAATATTACAAATATGTCGATCACATTGAGAATTTAAAGCGATCGTTCGTTAATTAATAAAAATTTTACGTAATTCGCGAGAGTTGATGAGAGAAATTTGTCTTTTCGTTTATTTTCTTCAAATTTACGTCTATTTACTTGAAACTTACTTCTATTTTCTCGAATTTCTCTTTCCTACTTCTATTTTCTATCGAAAAAAAAATTATTTTTTCATTATATCATTTTTAGACATTGATATTTTTAATTCGAATACTTTTAATTAGAATTTAATTAAAATATATTTTTAATTATAAATTTATATAAAATGTCGTGTCCCTCTCCAATATCACAAAACTGATAAAACGAGACGACTGATTGGATAAGGAACAAAAAAAAGAAAATCATCGATCCTGGAATTCCAGGAGAAAATAAGGTTTGTCTGTAACGAGAGAAATACAAGGGTGGCAGGGTATGTGATATATATTTGTATATAGTACGTCGAGTAGCTATCGATCGATACGAGAGAGATACGAGAAACGATCGTAAGAATTTTCCGGTAGAATGGTGACTGAGTGAAGAACATTGAGAAAGAACGAGAGGTATCAAATCGATGCGGCAATGGCGCGACGAGAAGAAACCGAGAAGAATTTGTCGCGTTGTAGATATGTGTGTGTATATATATATGTGTGTACGTCTCGATAGCAAGCTCGCTCGTTCTTTTATCACGAGACGGGAGGGGCGGGGGGAGGGGGGGGGGGGGGTGGACCGTTGAAGACCATGGCAATTCGCACCGGACATCGATGATTTATCAAAGAGTCGGTTGTCGCGAGAAACGAAGTGAGAACAGAAATAAAAAAAACGCCTGAGAAAAAAAGCCACATTATTCTATATAAGCGAACGCGCTAAGAGTTTCTATTCTGCCAACTTCGTCAAGACGCTCGAAAGACTGAAAAAGTCGTTGTTGGAACGAAATTTTCAAAATAATATGATATTTCGTACTCGTTTGACCTTGAGAAACCGAAATTTGATGGAATCATCGTTGACAGTTTTGACAGTGACAGTGATTAAAGTTGATAGTATTGATATTAGAAGATAAGAATTTGTACTGGAGTAAAAGTAACAATTTCGAAATGGAGAACTTTGTAATTCGCATAGAAATTATTGGTTGAATAAACGTTGACAGTTTTGACAATGACAGTGTTCAAAGTTGACAGCATCGAACTTAAAAAATAGGAATTTGTACTCGAGTATGAAAGTCTTAATTTCGAAATGAAGAACTTTGTAATTCACAGTAAAACAGTTGACAGTGTTGACAGTGGCAATAATCAAAATTGACAGCATCAAACTTAAAAGATAGAAATTTGTATCCGAATAAAAGTCACAATTTCGAAATGGAAAACTTTGTAATTCGCAGTAAAATAATTGACAGAATAAAAAATGACAGTGTTGACATTGACAGTAATCAAACTTGACAGCATCGAATTTAAAAGCTCGGAATTTGTACCCAAGTAAAAGTGACAATTCCGAAATGGACAACTTTATAAAACGCAGTAAAATAATTGACAGAATAAAAATTGACAATATTGACATTGACAGTAATCAAAGTTGACAGCATCGAATTTAAAAGCTCGGAATTTGTACCCAAGTAAAAGTAACAATGTCGAAATGGACAACTTTATAATTCGCAGTAAAATAATTGACCGAATAACAGTCGCCAACATAAACTATTGACAGTATATCGACATTGGCGCAAAATTCACAATTCTCTCATCAAAATCCTCGTACAATCTACCCTTATCGATCTCATCGTTACAAACCTTTGTTTACTATCATCAATAATCGACAATACTCGACAAATTGATTAATTCGATAGACACAGATACACGTGTTTGGATACGAATGAAGCAGATGAAGCACATTGACACAGAGGCTGTGTATTCATCGAATTCATACGTACCGCATGGAAAACCTATATACGACCAGTCTCTCCCCCCTTCCTCCCACCACCCCCTCCCCGTCGCTGTCTCGTGTATCGGTAGTGCACAAAACCGCGATACAACTATGGCCAATGGGTGAGAGAGTACGAAGAGAAAAGGTAACGTATAGCTCGAGCTCTTTAATTAGCAGGAAAACCCACTCGAGGTTTTAACCGTGAATCAATGGGTTTGCAAAGTAACGCTGGCGAGGTCGACGACCCATAGGCACCATATATAGTATATATAGATAATACCCCCTCCCCCCCCCCCCCTCCCCCCACCTCTTTTTCTTCATACACTTCTCCTGTATCTCTCTACTCACACTCGTGTCAGCCCAGTCGTCAACCAGGAAGAATTTTTATTCTATACCTTCGGTACAGCGCAAAGAGAAACTGACTCTCATAATGCTTCATCGAGTACCAACGTACTGCATATCGCTACCGTGAGTATAGCCAGGTAAACTGCGAGATCCGGGGAGAGAGATAGAGAATGAAATGGGGGAGTTCATTGCGTATCACTCGAGGTTTCTGAAGAACTCAGGGTCTCAGTGGAATCATTTTCTATCTCTTCCTATCTCTTTCTGTCTGAATAGAGAGAAAGAGGGAGAGTGAGGGGGAGGGGGGAGGAGAGAGAGAGAGAGAGAGAGATTTTCATTAACTCGGTCGAGTTTTCTCGGTACTTTTTCTTTATTCTTTTTCAAGATATTTTATTTATCTCTCGCCGTTAAGTCGCGTATTATTTAATAGAACAACCGTAATGGACGTACTTCTGATTCGAATCGTAGCCGAGGAATAACGAGAGAATAGAAGAGAGAAATGAAAGATGGGAAAGGAGATATAAATATTTTAATGGCCATGAATAATACACGAAGTCATCGCTCTTCCCTTGGCCCACCGTGGTTTCTACGATCATACTGTCGAGTTAATTCAAATCGTATAAAATATTCAGAAAATTGATATTCTCCGTGGGTTAAATTTGTACCGTGCTTGCGAGACGGTCTTGGCGAATTCGCGCCGGAGCATTTTGCCGACGCAATAGGTAACGAAATAATTGTTTCGGTCACAACGATCGTGATAATCGTTCGACGCGTCTCGTTCGCGATTATTTTCATTCGTCATTCGCGTTTCTCGCCAGATAATCAAAATCGTCCGATTTAACTTTCGTAAAAATTGAAAGAAGTTCATTAATCTGAAAAAAAAAACAAATTTTCAATAAATTTTTATTCTGTTTCTATTTTTTTTGATTTTAGAAAATTCGGCTTCTTGCCAGCTGATCAAAATTTTCCCATCTAATTTTCCCAAAATTAAAAAGAAATTAATTAATTTGGAAAAAAAAAAATATTTCAATAATTTTTTCATTTGTTTTTTATTTTTCGGAATTTCGGTTTCTCGCGAACTAATTAATATTTACCGATCTAACTTTCATAAAATGAGAAAGAAATTAATTAATCTGGAAAAAAAAAACAAATTTTCAATAAATTTTTATTTTGTTTTTTTTTTCGTATTTTTTCGAAAATTCGGTTTCTCACCAGTTAATCAAAATTGTCCGATCTAACTCTCATAAAATTACAAACAAATTAATTAATTTAAACAAAATATACGTATTTCGATAAATTGTTATTTTGTTTTTGTTTTTGTTATTTTTTGAAAATTCGTTTTTTGATAAAATTTCGAAAAGCGCGAATCGAAATTTATTCGTAACAAGAGAAATATACGACAATGAGCCAATTCCATTTAGCCCGAAGCTCCCGGGTGCGTACACGCGTGCTATACATAGGAAGTATTTCACGTATTCGTGATACAACTCACGTGATAATGTAAACGAACATGCTCGTGGCTCTGTCGGTGGTTTCATCTCTGCCCACAAGATAGAAAGAGCAAGAGAGAGAGAGAGAGAGAGAGAGAGAGAGAGAGAGAGTACGTAAATCCCACCACAGCGCATTCCATTTATTTTCTACCTAGCATTTTATTGTTGTTATCATTATTACGCTTGTTTGATATCATTCGATCGTTGCGAATTCGGAACTACACCCTAGGTATTGAACGTACCGAGTGCCGTTCAACGTCATCCAACACGCAGTTATTTAACGAACGTTCGCAAAACTCACGTGATTGACTGATTAATTATTCGTCGATGCGAACTCGAGTATATTCGATATTTTGTAAAATCCTTTTGTGATAAAAAAAAAAACAAAACAAAAAACAAAGAAAAAAATATCAATACCAAAATTTCATTCAAGTCTGAAATACATTGTGCTTCTTATAAAATTGCAATAATTACAAAAATGATAAATTTGAAAAAAAAAAAAGAAGGAAGAACAAAAATGTCTTCGAGAGACCGAAGTGAAGATTTTGTAAATTTTATTTACTTACGAATTTTCTAATTGCGAGACGGATGGGAGATTCGATTAGTACTAGTGAAATATATTTGTCTCGTTCGTCATTGTGTTAACCTCGCCTCGTAACGTCCACGCTTCCCATAGGGTTGTCATGTACCCCCCCCCCCCTCCCCCTCAACCCCTTCACTCCCCTCTTTCGAGCTAACCCCACTACCACTTCACCAGCGAACTCGCGAGTTTTATTCCCACCATAGAATAGAGAAAATCATGCACGTGGGGACACGAGAGTTTCGTCCCTTGTGTTAGCACAGAAGAGCGAGACAGCGAGTGAGAAAGAGGGAAATGGAGAAGGAGAGAAAGAGGGAGTAGGGCTCGCGCTCACCGGTTCGCAATTAAATCAAAACCAAATTACGTGCAGGGAAAATGAATAATTACCGAACACGAGAAACATGCGGGGGCTCGCGGCACTTTCGGGCATTCCGAGGCTGCGCCCTCTATACGCCTAGTATGCTATATATATATATATATGTATAATTGTACTTTGGGAAAGGCTTTTGCAAGCATTGGATGAAAATAAAGCCACGGTCACAGCACTGCTTGCACCGCAAAGCAACGTATATATGTGGCTCAGTTTGTGCGCATGTGTGCGTGTGTGTGTTTGTATAAAGAACATTGGTAACATGTGTGAACACATAGCGGGGTGTGTGACACCCTCGAGTACAGGAGGTGCGTTTCGCAGCCCAACCGACTCATCAAAATCATTCGTCGAGAATGTTGCGTGCTTCAAAAGGCTGTAATCCCGTATATAAATTTTTATTTCTCCCATCGTCAAATATCACGCCTCGATTTTGATTGAATTCGATCCAAATAATCCCGGAGAATCAACAGACGCGAACGCGAGTGCGTGAAACACACAAAAAAAAACGAGACGAAATTCGCGACGAATTTCGTAATTGAAAAAACAACGAACGAGGGGGGAGTTCGTTGTATTAAAAAAGGGAAAAAAGAAATGGAAATAATGAATTTTTCGTCATAAGGAATTTTGTGTTCAATTATTTGATTGAATGGTGAATTAGTAATTTTTTTTTAAACAGGAATGTTAGAGGGAATTGTAAAATAATGCTTTACTGGCTATTTTTGGATTGGTAGTCGACGAGAAGGATGAACTACTGTACGAATCCATCTATGCGCTGTTTCACCCCGCGTTGAAATTTAGCACGAGCTGCAAGTTTGTCTGTATAGCGAGTCGTGCCAAATATGTTGCTGCAACATACACACACACAGATGCATACCTCCGTTCCGGCAACGTTTATATCACTAGTGAATATGGCAGGGGGCCACCACTAGCAGTAGGTTGCCCCAACTATGCTCCATATCCTTTACGCCCTCGGTAATTATGTATAAACATCACCGACGGTACCGGAATACATTATACGTCCGCATGGTCCGCTGGAGAACGGGCTAATATTGTTTTGCAGTTAATAGGGTTGGTCGTTCTATGTATACATACTCGTCCATGCAATAACTTATAAATGTACCGAATTTAAGAACAAACGTGTGCATTACCACGGTTCAAGCGCTACGTTTTTTTTTTCAGATTGGTCAGAACACACCCTCGCGGCTGCGTTTGGATCCGGGCTAGCGTCTGTGGCTGGGCGCATGCGCGCGAGTTAGGTGGTGGGGAGCGCGTGCGCGGCGCGCTACATGGCAGGGAGCGCCTGCGCACATGCTGTGTGGTGTGGCGCGCCTGCGCACGCGCTACGTGGTGGGGAGCGCCTGCGCACGCGCTGCGTGGTGGAGAGCGCCTGCGCTCGCGCTACGTGGTGGAGAGCGCCTGCGCGCGCGCTACGTGATGGGGAGCGCATGCGCACGTGCTACGTAATCGAGACCAGCTACGCGCATCCCTATAAACGTCTGCCTGTATTTATCGCATTTGTCCCCGCGTGCCCACGTTCCCTCGAACTATCCGAAAGCACACATTTTGCCCACCACAATTCCGCCACGAGTGTCCGATATACATATGTTGCAAGTTGCGCGGTTGTAATATTCTCCGAAAGTGCAATCGCTAACACGTTTAATCCATCGTTAGGGATGAAACGTCCAAGCTGTGCCGCAGCATCGCGATACGCGCTTACCGTTGAATCATTAAATACCCCGTTAAACAGTTTCGACTTTCTCGTTAGAGCGAGCGCGTTTATCCACAAATCGGGCATTGGTGCTGGGGCTGAAATGCGAAATAAAAAAAAAAGAAACACGACGCCGAAACATGAAACGCAAATAGGCGATCATAGAAGATACACGGTGAAAATTCATTGGCTTTTGACGGAAGTTAATCGCGCAAACTGTTCGTTAACGCCGATAACACCATATCCGATTTTCACGCACTCATCGGCGGACAAAAAACATCGGGAAACTTCGGTCTATTTGAAATACAAAAAAAGCGATATTTAACGTGTTCGTATCGCGAAAAATTCGTTTCTCAAACTCTTGCATTTTCTACGATTAGCTTCAAACTCGCGTTTCATTTAACGCAACGAAATTATTCACCATTATTATTATCGATAATAATAATTTAATTACAATTTCATGACTCAACGCATTATTCTCATCAAAAGCACAAATTTCCAATAAATTAGAGAATATTTAATAAATTACAATTACATTTTATTCAAATTTTACGTATTCGAGTAACGAGAAATTAAATTCGCATTACGTTTCGTAATTTCTGGAATATGCCAGTTGAATGCTTATTTAGTTATCGTTATCGTACAAATGCATTCAGTTATTTTATAATATCAGTCCAACACGCGAGGCATTTAAAGCTTGCCAAACCATTCACGAGATTGCTGGGAGAAATTTTGATGAGACGCGAGGAAAGTCTTAAGCTCGCTTTTCCACTACCCTCCCCCCCCCCCCCCTCTCCTCTTCTTCTCTACCGTCGTTTCCTCGCTCTCCCTCGCGCCGATTAATTACGCCACTAATTGGCGACGTGAATTACCCGAGACTTAGTTCTATATATATATATACGTTAGGTATAGACGTAGAAATGCCCAGTGGTGTGCGAAATGTCTCACCGGAAGTAGCACGAGGCCTAAGGCTCCCTCTCACTCCATCTCACTCTCTCTCTCTCTCCCTCTCTGTCTCTTTCCATTCGTCGGAACTCCGGAAGAACGAAGGGACCGGATAGAGGAAGGACAAACGACGCAAGCCTTTCAAAACAATGGGAACCAACGTCGAGGACTATAATAGGACTACGATTTTGACAAACTCGGGAATAATAATCATTTCGCACTCGCCGAGTAGATTTTACTGTGGAATAACCGACTTTAATTCAGAATTTGTGAAAAGGAATAAAAAAGAATACGGTGATAATATTTTCCCATCTTATCGGAAAATTGAGACAAGAATTGAGATTAAAAATCTTCCAACGTTCTTTTTTCTAAGTTAACGTTTTTTTCCCTATTAAATAAAGCTCTCTATAATTTATAATTGTAAGACATAATTTTATCAATAATATTCAAAAGTTTTTATTTAATTGCACAATACGATACGCAAAAATACAATTTTTATAACGAAAATTTAAACCGAACGAATCGATTAAAAATGCTTCGATATAATTTTGTAATCAAGGCGTATTCTCCCGTCAATTAATAAATTCACGAACAATTTATCGATAGAAAATAAAAAAAAAAATTGGAAAAACAGTGATTGTTTTCCAATCAACTTGGACATTTTTCGTATCAGAATGTTCGTCGAACTTCTTCCCCCGTCTTCGTTTTTTTTTTAGTATCGAGTCGGAGTAAAGAGGTTGCTGCTAGTGACAGGGCTGTTGCCACAGCAAATATTGAGGAAAGAACTAAGCTTCAACAAAAAAAAATTTTTAAAAAATAAAAATGTCTCTAAAGTAAAAATGGCTGAAACACAGCAATTTTTTTTTTTTTCAGTGTCTACGAAGATCTTAAATGCCGCGAGGGTGCTATATAGAACAAGGACGAGGTTGAGTTCCGGACGTGAGAAATTCCGGATTATCCAAATTCTCTGACCTCTAATGACCGTGATTTTCCAACTTTGTCCTTTCCTTCCGTTCTTACCTCTCCTCTTTGTGCTTCGCGCATATAAATTTTTTTCACCCCCACCCCCCTCCCAGCATTTCCCTCTCCCAACAATTTCTCTCCGTATTCCACTCCTGGGACTTATAATAATATCTACGAAAGTCTGAAATAATAAAATTATTAAAAAGTCGAAAAGAGAGGAAGGAAAAAGTAGAAGAAGAAAAAAAAATCGTAGCACGCAGTACGGCGCGGAAAAACGACTTACCGAGTTTCTTCCCGAGAATCCCGCGACGTTACCAGCAGAATTTTGTCACGGTACTCACGTATCGTCGTAAAGCCATCGGTACGAAGATAACGCCGGTGGGACTCGTCCGACAAACGGGGTAGAGAGAAAGAGAGAGAGAGAGAATACAAAAAAAAGATAAAAAATAAAATCCTCCGAAGAAGAAAAAAGAAAAGTTGAAATAATCTAAGTATGCGAGGACGAGAGATCCTTCGATCGACGTTGCACGTGATCCGAAATGACAAGAGCGTTCGACAATGACGAAGAACTTGAAATTCGGTCGAAACTTTTCGTTTTCTTCCTTTTTGTTGTTGTTGTTGTTTTCTCACTGTCACGTTTTAAATAATTTTTGTTTTCTTGCGATTAAATCTCTTTCTCTCTTTTCTTTTTTTTCTCTTTATTTCACTCACTCACTTTATTCCCGAGGACGATTTTGAGACGTTAATGAAAACACATTTATTTTATTGGATTTTTGTTTTTTTTTTTTTTTTTTTTTATTCGGATTGCGAAACACTCGATGATAATTTTTGTTTTTTTTTTTATCGGTGGAATTAATACGAGGAAAATGTAAGGAAGAAGGAAATTACAGAAAAAAAAACAAAATTGTCGCGAACGATTACGATAATGGGATTCACTAAAATCACTCGACGCGGGACTCTCGACGCGGGGAAACCGAACGGAGACGCGCACTAATTTAACTTCCGGCAAAGCTCGACATTGTCATCGCCCGAACGAAAGCTTTCCTATTCAAACTTTCTCGAAACGTCGGGATCCTCGAAGATCGAGAAAGAGAGACAAAGCTATGGATAAATTGATGAAAGCTTTGGGATAAAATTTAAATCCTGCGATCTAATTAATTACGTGCAATTATTACACGGAAAATTGAAAAATTCATCGAAACGAGAGGAAAGATCGTATCTTAAGAATTCAAATTTTAATTACAAAATTTAATAATTAACGACAACGAGCTAAAAATTACAACGTGACGTTTAAAATCGAAAAAATAAAAAAGTCATAATTTTTGTTTTCAAATTGAATTATTTTCTTAATGAATATTTCTTAATTCATAATAAATATACAAAAATTGTATATATTTGAAGAATAAAAAAAAACAATTTTTTATCGTCTTTACCACGTTGCTAATCGACGAAATATTAATTATTAATTCGTTGTTGGATCGAACGACGATCTTGTCGATATTCTTGTTATCACACGGTATCGGTGATAACCGTCGCGAGGCACGTTGCACAGTGCCGGATTTTCGTCGCGGTGATTTCGCGGGCTATCCTTCGATGCACATATTATTCCTCGGCTAGCCCTCGCTAGGAGAGAGCGCGCAACTATACACTGAAGGATGCGCGCGACCCGGCGGCTGCGCGTGCACTGCCCGCGAGTTCTCTTCTCTCGAATCCCGCCCTTTTCCCCCCACCACTTTCACCAACTTTTGCCTATGTCCCGGCTGAGGAAAGTTACGTTCTCCCCCTCCCCCCGCCCCTCCCCCTGCCGCCCTGACAAACCAGCTTACAAGCCGGTACGAAAAACTCTACGGGGTTCTTGGCTCCCCCATCGTCGGCTTAGCTCGCACTTGCCCTTGTGTTCTTCGTCCCTATTCTATTTAACGCGCTATTCATAATAGCCCTTGGTCTCTAATTCTTGGCTGAGTTAATCAACAATAATTATTCGCATCGCTTATTTTCATTTTTGAGGCGAAAACGTAATTTCGTTTAGGTATTTTCGAATTTTGATTGATTTTTTTAATTAATCGCATTACTAATTTTCATTTTTATCGCGAAAATGTAACATTAATTAGGTATTTTCGAATTTTTACTAATTTTGTTAATTAATTTTTATTTGATAAAGTAGCTCTAATCCTTCGGTAAGTTAATCAATAATAATTATTATTATCGTTAATTCTCATTTTTAACTCAAAAATGTAATTTCGATTAGGTATTTTAGAATTTTTATTAATTTTATTAATTAATTTTTATTTGATAAAGTAGCTCTAATCCTCGGGCAAGTTAATCAATAATAATTATTATTATCGTTAATTTTCATTTTTAACTCAAAAATGTAATTTCGATTAGGTATTTTTGAATTTTTATTAATTTTGTTAATTAATATTTATTTGATAAAGTAGCTCTAATCCTCGGGCAAGTTAATCAATAATAATTATTATTATCGTTAATTTTCATTTTTATCTCAAAAATGTAATTTTGATTAGGTATTTTTGAATTTTTATTAATTTTGTTAATTAATATTTATTTGATAAAGTGGCTCTAATTCTTGGACGAATTAATCAAAAATAATTATGACTATTGCTAATTTTCATTTTTAACTCGTAAACGTAATTTCGATTAAATATTTTCGAATTTGTATTAATTTTTTTAATTAATTTTTATTTGATAAAGTATCTCTAATCCTTGGCCGGGTTAATCAAAAATAATTATTCTTATCGCCAATTCTCATGTGTAACTCGCAAACGTAATTTCGTATTTTAATTCATTTTTTTAATGAATTTTCATTTGACAAAATATTGAAAAAATTGTAATGAAGTAAATACGTGATGAGATTTGAATAAATGATTTAAAAAATTTAATTGGTGGTTTATTATATTTTGATTTTGATTTAATTGGATAATAAAGGAAATAATAATGATTTATTTCTGTGGTAAACTCAACGCTGATCCTTATCTTGGTCAATGATTCACGGTCGGGCCGAGTCATCTCATTCGTAAAATCAGCTTCTGTTAGAGTCGAGCCTTCTCCGTGCTACTGGATTAAGTTACTTTAGATAAATGGCGCTTCTGCTGGACTGCTGGTTTTCCTAGTCGCTCCTCCCGCCGAGATAAGATCTTTCGGTAATAAAAACCGGTATCATATCTGTATAGTTATTCGTAAGAGTAAGAATAAGAAAGACGTATATGGTGAACGTGAGAGAGAGAGCGAGAGAGAGAGAAAGAAGTACGAGGGAAGAGAACTCTCGCGTGCCAACTCGTGCATTGCCCGCAACGAGGAACGCGGCTCGATATGGCAAAAAATTCTACCCGCTAGTCTCTTTTTTTTTCTTCTACTGCCGACTCGCCAAGTATCGACAGCAAAGCTCCCTGTCACGACGAGAAGCTCGTCTTACCCCCAATTATCCCTAGACCCATTGGCCTCTTCAAAATTAAAAAAAAAAACAATTATGCTTTACAAAATCAATTAGGATTTTCATAAAATAAAATTTGTTGACAATTAATAATCGAGCGAACGTTTTATTTATTTATTGAAATAATTAATTTGATTAATTTATTCATTTTTTCATTAACCTTGTCGAATTCAAATTTCCTTTTAATTTCCATTTTCTATAGGTCGATTTATCCGAAGTAAACTTTGGATGGATTTATTGGCACGAACAGTTTTTTGAAAGTAAAAAAGAACAATTACTCTAAAAAATTAATTAAGATTTTAATCATATATTTTTTGTTCAATTAATAATCGAGCAAACGTTTTATTTCTTTATTGGGATAATTAATTTGATTAATTTATTCATTTTTTCATTAATCTGTCGAATTCAAATCTCCTTTTTATTTCAATTTTCTATAGGTCAATTTATCCGAAGTAAACTTTGGATGGATTTATTGGCACGAACAGTTTTTTGAAAATAAAAAAAAACAATTACCTACCCTAAAAAATCAATTAAGATGTTAATAAAAAATTGTTTGTTCAATTAATAATCAAGCAAACGTTTTATTTCTTTACTGAAATAATTAATTTGATTAACTTATTCATTTTTTCATTAATCTTGTCGAATTCAAATTTCCTTTTAATTTCAATTTTCTATAGGTCAATTTACCCGAAATAAACTTTGGATGGATTTATTGGTACGAACAGTTGTGTACTTCAAGGTATTTTCGCGTATTATCGTTTACATAAAGGATCGTTGCATAACTATAGACATAACACGTGGAAGAGTGTGGGTTCGTTAGTGCGTAGAGAGATCTAGGACCGCGGGCGAGGCACAGACTAACGGTCTGCGCAATCACATCCGCGTCCCATCTGCGGCTGAGCCATCCCTTATGCGTTTCCATCCCCCATGGGCATTCTACGAACCACGAAACT
This sequence comes from Netelia melanura, assembly GCA_964007305.1. NCBI lineage: Eukaryota > Metazoa > Arthropoda > Insecta > Hymenoptera > Ichneumonidae > Netelia > Netelia melanura. The sequence goes on along the minus strand of OZ023254.1, from coordinate 4,091,845 downwards.
GGACATAAACCAGAGTCTCGCTCTCTGCCTCACTGTACATACAGTTACATGGACTCGAGGATACGGGGAAGCTCACGATATACAAACCATATACCGCCACATAGGAGAATGATAACTCTCGCCAGACGCAAAGCGAGACATCTCAAGGGTCGTAAGTACGAGTGGGACCGAGAAAAGCGATTATTTTGTAACAAAAGCCCTTCACCCGACAACGGAGACAGCCTTCAGCTTGACTCGAAGTTAAGATGAAGTTTTTACCCGAGCAACGAATAAAATAAAAAAAATCTGAATCGCGAGAGAAAAAAAAGAATTGTTGATAAAAGTCAATATTAGGATGAAAAAATTTATTTTTATTATTTCAAATTTGAAATCATTTCTCGCCCTACGAAATTATACTTTTGAGCTTTGATAGAACTTCTGTTTTTTTTTTTAAGTTTTCTGTTGAGATTGGAAAGAAAGTTTAATTTTCTTTTTTTTATCTTGACCTTGAGCTTTTGCAAAAAAGATTATTATTTTGCGCAATACGAAGAAGGATGAAGCATTTTCTTTCCAGTACTTGGGTGAATATTGAATATTTTAATATCAAAATTCCGAAGGATCGAAGCTCGCCACATCTATCAACGCGATATCTCCTTGGTGTTTAAAGAGTAAAATAATGTAGCTTTTGAATCGATCCTGAGTTGGAGTCAAATCGCTTTTATGTGTGCAATAACGAAATATTTGTTAAAGTATTTATTTAGCATAGAAAGATCATAGCAGAAAACCACGAAAACACATAAAAAAGCTCATTACCATGAACAATCCCGAACATGACCTTGGGTTCACCTTGAAGGTTATCGAATAACGCACAAAATCCAAATTTGTTTTAGTTTTTGCGTTGGAGCCGAATCGCTTTCAAGCGTGCAGTAACGAAATATTTGTTAAAGTATTTATTTAGCATAGAAAGATTTTAGGAAAAATCCACGAAAAACCATAAAAAAAAAGCCCATTACCATAAACAATCCCGAACATGACCTTGAGCTCACCTTGAAGATTATTGGGGAATGCACAAAATCCAAATTTGTTTTCGTTTTTGCGTTGGAGCCGAATCGCTTTCAAGCGTGCAGTAACGAGATATTTGTTAAAGTATTTATTTAGCATAGAAAGATTTTAAGAAAAATCCACGAAAAAACATAAAAAAAAGCCCATTACCATGAACAATCCTGAACATGACCTTGGGCTCACCTTGAAGGTTATTGGAGAATGCACAAAATCCAAATTTGTTTTAGTTCTTGCGTTGGAGCCGAATCGCTTTCAAATGTGCAATAACGAAATATTTGTTAAAGTATTTATTTAGCATAGAAAGATTTTAGGAAAAATCCACGAAAACCCATAAAAAAAGCCCATTACCATAAACAATCCCGAATATGACCTTGGGTTCACCTTGAAGGTTATCGGAGACCGCACCAAACCCGAATTTATTTTTAATTTCTTTTTCTACTGCAATAAATAAAAGGAAATTAACATAAAAAATACCCTCGTCCATCAGCCCCGAGTCATAAGAAGCATTTCACCAAAACTTCTCGTTTTTGTTTTTCTCATTTTTTAATATATTTTACTTTCTTTTTTATTTCGTTTCCTTTAATATCCCTGGCTATTCGGATCCGAGCAAATTCACCGAGTCACGGCACGGTCGAAACGAGTTTCGCATTGCGGAAATTGTCCGGTTGTCGTGAAGGTTTGCCGGGATATGCACGCGAGATGCATGAGCACCGAGCACCCGCGAGAATAAACACGGCGGCGAGGGTTTGGTGGAAATGGGGAAGCGACGAAAAGATAGCTCGAGAGATAAACACAGAGAGAGAGAGAGAGAGAGAGAGATACAGAAAAAAGAGAAAATGGGAAAAGAATGATAAAACACCGAAGAAGGAATAGAAACGTATTAGATTCACCGACGCACGACGCATGCCGAGTTGGGCAGGCGTCGGGTCGAGCGCCGTCGTGACTTTCCAGTTCAAACCTCGCTGGTTCCTTTCAACCCTCCGCCGGGAACGAAGCTTCTCGGAAAATATAGTCAACGGGGTGAGCGACCTCTGGATTCGGTCTGGTTGCGAACAAAGAGGATGAAAAGTCGGGAAAACGTTCTTCATATGACCTTGAACAAGGACGAACATGTATAGACACGAGCGAATGACCTTGGGGCTGTTCAAACGACCTTAAACTTGTTCGATCAGTGATGAACATGTTCAAATGACCTTGGGCATGATCAAACGACCTTGAACATGCGCAACTCCTCGACCCAATGACCTTCGACTACGCATTTATCAATAAAGTGTGTAATAAACGAAATTCAACATCTATGTTTACATCGATATAATAAAATTCTCCCAAGTTCTATCGAAAATAACGTGTCGTATCCAATCTCGAAACGGAAAGTCCTACGACTTTCGTATTCCGTCCTCACCATACCGGAAGCTCCAAGGAATTCTGAAAATTTCTGTATAACATTCCGGTCTCGTCCAGCGTTGACCACGCGGACGGTGAATCGGTGTGAGTTGGTGAATGGAGTCACGGGATATCAGACATTCGCCGAGAAATCCCAGCAACCCAGCGACACAGCAGGAATAAGAGCCAACGTCGACAAAAGCTCGTGGCTCATTTTAATTACAATTCGCATTGATAACGCAGTCAATATTGTCCTTGTCCGTTTTCAGGTACGAGAGAACCTTCCGTTCCAAAGGGATCGGCACATCGCTATGTACGATGAATTTTACTCGCCAGCAAGTGCCGGAAGTCCTCACCGAGATTCTCCTGCTTACGAATTTCAATTACGAACTACCGTTGGCCCAACCTCGTCAAATTATTTTCATTTGGTCGACTGTTGTTGAGCTCACGTCGTCATATTAATTCAACCTCTGCTCGAAAATAGAAACTCGTGATAATATTTACGGTAATAAATAATTTGTATATTAAATTATTATTTTTATTAAATTTAATATTCTTTTTGACAAATAATTTTGGTTTAATTAAAAATTTTAATTAAATATTGGCGTCTTCATCGAGATTTTTGAAAAATTCTTACTCAATAATATTAAAAAAAATATTAAAAATTAAATAATTTTAATATTAGATCATTATTTTCATTAAAATTAAGATTTCTTTGACAAACAATTTTAATTTAAATTCAAATTTTAATTAAATATAGGCGTCTTTATCGAGATTTTTGAAAAATTCTTACCCAATAACATTTTAAAAAATATTAAAAATGAAATAATTTTAATATTAGATTATTATTTTCATTAAAATTAATATTTCTTTGACAAACAATTTTGCTTTAATTTCAAATTTTAATTATATATAGACGTCTTTATCGAGAAAATTCTTACGGAATAACATTAAAAAAAATGATTTAAAACGAAATCTTAAGTTCGTCTTGCGATGCGCCCTCGTCTCGGAGTGGGGGAGCAAGGGCGATGGGGGTTAGTCGTCATCGTCCTCGACGCTCGCTAGGCCAAAGGGCTGCAGACTGTCTTTGTTTCGCGTCGAGTGTTCATGCGCGCGAGAGTTTCGTTTTACCCAGGGCGCGATGAGCGTACGGTAGAAAGAAAAAAAAAGGGTAGGAAGAAAAAATACGCCTGTAAAACATTCGAGTCGTGTCATGAGAGCCCGCACAACGACGGTGTAACGGAGTCTAGTCGACGTTCGACATAACGTGACCCTGCACCCCTGCAACCTTTCGAGCTCTCATCATCCCCTTCCCTCCCCAACGTCCTTCCCTCTTGACGTCGTGGGCCATTCGCAAATGCCCGATAGGGCTGAGCGACTCGTACACCCTGTATCGCATACACACTCACACTGACACGTGACAATTGTGGAAAAACAGTCGATGTTCCCATAATTCAACCGATCTTGATAACGACCAATTAACGATGATATAAAAATTTATAATATGCGAGAAATACACTCGCACTCGTCTTAAACAATCATTCAAAATTGTTATCCTTAATTTTACAGAAGAAATATTTTTTATACAAATTTCCTGTCGAAAGATTAATTGAGTTATGGGAAAATTGACTGTACGACCATCAACGCATCGACGCGCACCCTTACGAGAGCGTAAAACAAAAAACGACCACTCGCACAAGTGCGTCACGAGAATGCGTTCACCGGGGCCGTGTACGGTATAACTGTAGGTATATGTGGGATAAAGCGGGGGAATATGGACCACCGCATTAAGACGAATCAGGCGATTTCTTTTACAAATACATTATCAGGTTACCTGTTACGTAAAATAAGAGAGTTACGATTAAGTGTTTTGAAGATTAACGAGTGCATTGTATATTTTGATTTATCATTTTTTTATTCCAGCATAGATGAACCACTTTAGATCGTTAACCATCAATATGTTTTCTGACTCACAATCGATAATTCTGAAGTTCCATTGGAGTTTCAAGTCCCTCGATGTTATAAATATGTTCAGTCCTCTAACAGCACGCTGACCAGTTACTCGGTTGTTTTACAATTAGTTCAACTTCTTGGTAATTTCGCGGTCCGGTTGCTCGACTCGACCGTTCTAAATTTCTACGCCTCGACGTCACATCGAAAGAACTCCGAAACTTTCGATCATTTTAAAACCTCGCAGGAAAAAAATTCAACAAAGTCTACAAAATCGAAAAAAAACAATTATCAATAAAACGGACCACTCGTTGCTGTAAATTATTGATTAACTTAAAATACCGCGAAACTTTGACCCCCCCGGAACTATGAAATTTGTTCTGGGAGAATATCACAACGACAAATTAAACATTTGACGTTTCACAGCTGTGGTAAGAATTGAAAAAATTTAAGTGGTCCATATTACCCCACTTTAGCCTACATTGGTTACGTGCCTGCAGATGGAGCCACTGCTATTGCTGCTTGCTAATACTAAAGAAATGATGTGCGTTACGAGCTCTCGCACACACAAATGCAGACATTTTCATTCCTCTGGCTCCTCTCCCATTCCAGCCCCCCTTTTTTTCCGGTACCTTTCGGCGAGGCCTAACGTTTTATTTATCAGGGCGTTGATGGCTTTTGCGTATCTCGCGAGCTTTCTCGCTTTCGCCCGTTGCAGACCGAGAACACGCACCAAAAGCGTGTTGCGTCTCTCTTTTTTTTTTTACTTTCGTACGAATGCACACGCGCCCGTGTATCGTTATATAACTTGTGGACCGTTGCAACGGCGTATCGTTTTCCAAGGCTCTCTTCCCCTTTTTCCTTCCAAGTACACGACAAAAACGAGAACATCCCGGATTTCTTTCCTTCCTACATCGTTTTACCCCTTTTTCCTCGTCGACTCTCTTCAGTCTTCCGGCCTGTGTGCGAATAAACCGGAGATCCTTTCGCATTAATAATAACGCGTCTGGGTTTCAGACCATGCTTGCGACAACATTCCAAATTCTCTGCGATCTTTGCCTTTAAACTCAAATAATACAAGCTTCCCACGGCAAGTTTACGTTAAATGAAATTAAATTCTATATGATTTTTTTTTTTATTTTCTGATAAAATTACTTTCTGATAAAACTATTTTTCAAAATTTATGGAAAAATATTGTTTTCATGATAAAATATATTTTCATTAATTATTAATAAAATAAACAATAATGATTAATATAAAATATAATTATTTGATAAAATCGTAAATCTCCAAATCGCAATTATGAATAATTTTTCTTTTTTAATTCTATCATTCTTCTTATTTTGAACGTTACTTTTTCAATTTTCGATGCTTTAAAAATATTATTCAAAATTCATGGAAAAATGTCGTTTTTACGATAAAATAAATTTTCATTAATGGTTAATAAAAAAACAATAATGATTAATATAAAATATAATTATTTTATAAAATCGCAATTATGAATAATTTTTCTTTTCTAATTCTATCATTCTTCTTATTTTGAACGTTACTTTTTCAATTTTCGATGCTTTAAAAATATTATTCAAACTCATGGAAAAAATATTGCTTTTATGATCAAATCTATTTTCATTAATTAATAATAATAAAAAAACAATAATGGATGAATGATTAATATAAAATATAATTATTTGATAAAATCGTAAATTTTCAAACTACAATTATGAATAATTTTTCTCTTATAATTCCATCATTCTTCTTATTTCAAACGCTTCATTTTCAATTCTCGATCCTTTAAAACAATTTTTCAAAATTCATGGAAAAATGTCGTTTTTACGATAAAATAAATTTTCACTAACGATTAATAAAAAAAAAAGACAATAATGATTAATATAAAATATAATTAATAATTCGTTAGAAAAACACGTCAATTTTATAATTCATCGAAAGAATAAAAATTATAATTCTTCATCGCGTAAGAAAAAAAAAAAAAAAAAAAAAAAAAAAAATTGTCCATCCCCAGTCGAAAATTTACCGCAACGCTCTATACACGCAGTCTCGGTATCCGCGATCGCTCTTGACTCGTACGTAATGTCGGATTGCCCGCTTTGAAGGATTCCCGAAAAGGAAAAGTTTGAGAACAAAAGTTCAACGCTGTTTTTGGACTGTGCCCGTGCTCGCTTCTCGTGCAGCTCGAGGGTGAGAAGAGGCGAAAGGGATGAAGAGAGACAGAGGTAGAGAAAAAGGAGAAGAGAAGCGAATAGGCGCTTAATTAACTCGCCCGCGCCTTCGTCGAAACCTCATCCTTCCGCTCGATTCTCATCCTTCAACGAAATTTTCAACCCTCTACTCACCCCCTCCACCCTCTCCTGCCCTTCCCTCATTCCACCGTAAGGATTTATACATCGCGCGATACACGGTACACGATTTTATGCCCGACATCTAGCCAAAATACAACTGCTTGGCACGAATCCAAGTGTGCGGAAACGATGAGAAAAGAGGGTGAGAGAAGGGTGAGAGGGGCGAAAACGAGGATTACGCATCAGTCAAATCTCCGTTTCGTTTTCAGTATCCCTCGCCTCATTCAATTTTGTTTGCGCCAGAATTACGACGCTACGGAACTCGCGTGTCTCCGCGAATGAGTGACTTGAGGTTTCGTTGAAAAAAAATGTTCTAGGCACTCGCAGCTTTTCGAAGAAAATGGATGACAGCTAAAGCATGAAAAAAATAAGTTTTTGCAGAAATTTTTTACCTGGTTAATCTCGATCAAAGTTTATTAATTGTCGTCGATATCGTTGACGAAATCGACTTTCATGCAAACTCAATTAACGAATCGTAGTTTTTCTCTCATTAAATTTGAATGACTTAATGTTTCGTTAAAAAAATATTCAAGACTCTCGCAGCTTTTCGAAGAAAATGGATGACAGCTAAAAGATAAAAAAAAATAAGTTTTTACAGCATTTTTTTACCTCGATAATCTCGATCAACTTTTATTAATTTTCGTCGATATCGTTCGATCGAAATCGTTATCACTGGAATAAAAATTGACAATGTTGACAAAATCGACTTTCATGCAAACTAAATTAACGAATCGTAGTTCTTCTCTCATTAAATTTTAATGACTTGATGTTTCGTCAAAAAAAATATTCAAGGCACTCGCAGCTTTTCAAAGAAAATGGATGACAGCTAAAAAATAAACAAAAAAGTTATTTCAGAAATAATTTGACCTCGATAATTTCGATCAAATTTTATTAATTTTCGTCGTTATCGTTCGATCAAAATCGTTATCACTGGAATAAAAATTGACAATGTTGACAAACTCGACTCTCATGCAAACTAAATTAACGAATCGTATTTTTTCTCGCGAACTCGAGTAGTTTCTGGCTCGAAAACCTCCCTACGGTTTATTACCTCGATTGAGAATTATATTATTCTCTCTCAAAAGTAGAACTCCATCGAGCCAATCTAATTTCACGAAGTAGAGTCTACTGTCAGTAAACATACACACACATATACACATACACTCATACGTAAAAATCCTTCACGATTTATTTCTCGATCGTATCGAATACAGCGAGCCGGATGAGTTTTTCAACCCCTCTCCCTCACTATCCTCCCTCTCGACAATATTTTTCAGTCAACGTAAGTAGTCACGAGTACAATATTGCAATGCAACGCATGCATTTCCATACACTAAGAGTTGTATGGAAAATTCACGAGAGACTCGGAAAACGACACAACGTGGGGGGGGTTGATTTCTCCCTCGTTCGTAGGGCTTTCTCCCTACGAGCGTAAATAATAATAATAATGATAACAACGATAATAAAAAAATGGGGAGAAAAGCAGAAAAGAAACGAGACGAGACGAAGAAATATTCGTGAAAGAATTTGTGGGCAATCGTGTTATACGGGGTAGGGGTGAAAACTACCCCGAAGCGTTCCGTACGATGCAAAAAGAAAATCGAGAAAATAGCTTTCTAATTTATTGTTATACGCTTATCAATGTGCGTGGGTGATTTATTCCGATATCGAGTAGCGTATACGTGTACTGTCGATATCCGGAGCACGAGAATAAAACACGAATTAGCGGATAAACGAGAGATCCGCAAAAATACGTACTCATCCGATAAAAGGTCGTGCGTGTGAACAAATCCCTCGGTCGTACTCGGAGACTTTTTTATGCGTGGCTGATGAAAAATTCCCCCGAGATTTATCGGTAAATTAGAATTGTTAAGAAGGATTGTTTAAACTCAGATTTTTGTTGTTTCGATTTTTTTTTTTATAGTTGTTTATTGAAAATTTCTATCGTTGTGTCGTTTAACGAGGGTTGTTTCGTTTCTAGAGGAACTTGCAGTCAGTTGTAATTTCACGTGACAATCAACAAAATTGGATTTATTATTTATTTAATTTATTTTCTCGTTTGTATAAAAATATTCTGGTTTTTTATCAATTTCTTTTCTGACTGATTAAAAAATTTGTTTACAGGGAAAATATAGAATTTTTTATAGGAAGAAACTTTTTATTGTAAAATTGTCTTTGCGGTGTCTCTTTTTTATTAATTTTGGTCATTATGGCTAATTTAAAAATTTATTTACAGGGAAGTCTAGAATTTTTTTATAAGAAATTTTTTATCATCAAATTATGTTTATGGTATCTCTTTTTTATTAATTTTGGTCATTATTGCTGATTTAAAAATTTATTTACAGGGAAAATTGAGAATTTTTTTATAAGTTGAAATTTTTTATCACAAAATTATATTTACGGTGTCTCTTTTTTATTAATTTTGGTCATTATGGCTGATTTAAAAATTTGTTTAGAGGGAAAATCTAGAATTTTGTTATGAGAAGAAATTTTTTAACGTAAATTTGTATTTGCGGTGTGTCTTTTTTTTATTAATTTTTATAATGACTGATTAAAAAATTTATTTACAGGGAAAATCTAGAATTTTTTATACGAAGAAATTTTGTATCGTAAAATTGTCGTTACGATGTGTCTCTTTTTTAAGAATTTTTGTTATGACTGTTTTAAAAATTTGTTTACAGGAAAACTTTAGAAACTTTGTATACGAAGAAATTTTTCATCGTAAAATTGTTCTTGCGGTGTGTCTCTTTAAGTCACGAGACAGTCGTGAAGTTTATAGGGCGTAGGGCTTGTGCGTTATGTAGGAGTCGACTGGCAAATGAGAAACCCCATGCGGCTTTTACACACTTTCGGGGGGATGGTTCCTCTTCAACGAGCGAAGCAAAAACCCCGTTCGCCCTCTCTCGACTCACTTCCTGAAATGCAATTCCCACTGTATCATACGCTACCCTCACATTTTTCCATTATGCAATTTTTATGTTTCGCAAGTTTTTGCCCGATTACATCCACCGGAAGACGTTGCGCGTACATCACCTTATTATATATTTATACTTATTCTCGCGGATTCTTCTGTTCTACGATGTCGTCCTTTTTTTTCTCTTTCTCTCTGTCTCTCTCTCTCTCTCTTCGCCAAAAGTGAGTAAAATTTGGCAAAAATACAAAATTTACAAAATTTGATTTTTTTATTGGAAATTTGTGATCAAAAAATGAATTATTATTTTTATCAAATTGTTTTTACAAAAATGCGGCTGATTATCCGTAAATCTTTCTTTACTTTGAAACATTCTCGACATGGACGTATCAGTCTGAAATTATTCCTTTCTTTTTCATATTACAGCGAATAATCATATTTATAAAAATCTCAATATCTCCAACTCGCCAAGAGTGAGTAAAATTTGGTAAAAATACACAAGTTAAAAAATATGTTTTTTTTATTATTGGAAATTGGCGATTAAAAAATGAATTATTATTTTTATAAAATTGGTTTTACAAAAATGCGGCTGATTATCCGTAAATCTTTCTTTGCATTGAGACATTCTCCACATCGACGTATCAGCCTGAAATTATTCCTTTCTTTTTCATATCACAGCGAATAATCACATTGTTAAAAATCTCAAACTTACCAAGAGCGAGTAAAATTTGCCAAAATTTCATAATTTATAAAATTTGATTTTTTTTATAGAAAATTTGCGATTAAAAAATGAATTATTATTTTTATAAAATTGTTTTTACAAAAATGTGGCTGATTAGCCGTAAATATTTCTTTATTTTGAAACAGTCTCAACATGGACGTATCAGTCTGAAATTATTCCTTTCTTTTTCATATCACAGCGAATAATCATATTTAAAAAAATCTCAAACTTACCAAGAGCGAGTAAAATTTGCCAAAATTTCATAATTTATAAAATTTGATTTTTTTTATAGGAAATTTGCGATTAAAAAATGAATTATTATTGTTATAAAGTAGCTTTTACAAAATGCAGCTTGATTAGCCGTAAATCATTCTTCGCGTTGAAACATTCTCGACATCGACGTATCAGTCTGAAATTATTCCTCTCTTTTTCATATTACAGCGAATAATCATATTTTTTAAAATCTCAAACTTACCAAGAGCGAGTAAAATTTGCCAAAATTTCATAATTTATAAAATTTGATTTTTTATAGGAAATTTGCGATTAAAAAATGAATTATTATTTTTATAGCGTAGCTTTTACAAAACGCAGCTTGATTAGCCGTAAATCCTTCTTTACTTTGAAACATTCTCGACATATACATACGTACCAGCCTGAAATTGATATCCCTTTGTTTCCCATATCGCAGTGAATAATTACATTTTCCAAAATCTCAAAATTGTACGAAACGATATTTAGTTCCGAGATTCGTTATGAAATTCTCCAATTCCGGGCGTTACTTCTCTCGTTCTAGTATTTCCGGTTCTATACGACCCGACAAACGGCTAAATTATCAATATGAAAATATTTTCACATATTAACTTTCGAACCATACGGAAAATTTAACGAGAAAACTTTCGACCTGACCTGGGCTGGATCAAAAGCGGAACCTTTCATCGACCCTGCGGTTTCGAGATTATAACACCGCGAATTTCGCGCAATAATAATTATTCCGGTGCAACGTCCGAGATACACGACTCGCGTATTATTCTCATTGTGAAATTCCCACCGAGCCAATTTACCGACAACTTTTTATCTCGTTCATGCTTTTTTCCACAAGGTTACTAGCTTTACCGTACAGGATTATACAATTTTTTAAATTTAATTTTCATTTTTCATATTTTTTAGACTTTTCTTTCTCACCCTCGCCCTTCGCCCTTCCATTCCTCGCCGAAGGACGAATAACGTTTGAGCGAAAAGCGACACTTCCGGTCTACAGGTGTGACGCCGCGTCACATCGAGAGTCGCGAATTGAAAAGAAATTGAAACGTTCGAGAGGAAAATAAACGATCGAAGGATAAGAGAGATTTGATTCGAGGGATTGAACAGAGGCAAAGTCGTACGATGAGAAGGGAAAGGGCTGCGAAACGGAAATTACACGATATCGGACAAGGACCCAATATCCATTGAATTTACGTTCGTCCTTTCGCGGTATATATATGTCATCCTTTGACTTTGTCCCCGTGTACTTTGACGCTATTATCCTCCTATCCTCGGCCCTTCTGCCGCACGATAAGCTTCCGGTGCTGCCCTCTGTACTCGTCCCAACGAACTCACAAGGGACGGACGATCGAATCGACGCCAGGGATGACGGAAGAGGATCGTCCTGTTCGCGGCATGTTCGGGTTATACGATGGACGAAATGTGGGGCAATATGGACCACCTGAAATATTTTGATTATCGATAAAGAAATCGTATTTATGTCGAAATCGAATAATTTTATCCTATTTGATAAAATGAGATGTGAAATTTGTATAGAAATTGTTTGTATTGGGACATTTTTTTATAAATCTTGGTGTTCCATTTTACCCCACTGGGCCGTCTTTAACTACTTTTGCAATATGTAATTCGTGCGTACGTACGAAATCGAGATTCTCACCGAATACTGGGACTAGCTGACTCGTACAAACCCGTTTCGTACTCGGCTTTCAGAGAAATTCTCTCTCTCTCTCTCTCTCTCTCTCTCTCTCTCTCTCTCTCTCTCTGTCTCTCGTTGCCTTTGACAACCGAATTCGTGTCGCGAACAAACAGACGTTTCTGCAATTTGTATGTACGTGACTCAATATCTAATATCGTTGCAACGGGCGATATCGATAATAATATTCATCGAAGAATATTTCGCGACTGTCGCAAAACCGATAACATCCCTTGCAAGATCCTTCCCTCTGTAGGATTAAATTTTCAACAGATTCTGCAAGCCCATCTCTCATTGAGGTTCATACTTGTCCTTGAAATTTCCCAGATTAAAAAAAGAATCGAGCCTCGAAGAATAATTTGCGTTCAATAAATTTCGTTATTTCTTAGATTTCTTTTTCAATTTTTTGTTTTTTCTTCGTTTTTCTCACAACCGAGTCATCGCCCTAATTTCATCTCGAAACGAGAACCGTAATCCCATGAGTCCTCTTTGCAATCAGCCCTGATGACTCTATCGCGATTCTAGCGGTTAGAAAAATTCGTCTTACATTGCTATTTCACTTCCGTTATCATTCCAGTCAAATAGAGTGGCAAAGAGAGACTCTCTTTGCGAAAATAGAGATATGCCCTATGCGAGGAATGATGTAAGTGCCATTGCAAGAGGCAGAGAAGGGTCGCTACGTGGGATAGGAAAAAGAAAAATCTGAAAACATAGTCGAGAAGTAAGCATAGAGAATACCTCCGGGCAAGTACAGCTGTGGTTGGTTAAGATACGAGAGAGCAGAACAAAGTTGAGTATGTATAGATGGGAAAGAGAAAAAAGAAGGTCTAGCGAAGAAAGTCCACCGGGAGAAGTTTTGTGCTCTCGCTGAGAAAAAGAGAGAAAGAGAGGAAGAGGAGAGGCGGTCTGCATCTATCTCAAAGACGAAATCTCTGCACTGCACTGAACGAGTCACGGAAAATGGCTCTCGCAATCTTTTTCCCGTCAGCCAGCCAGCCAGGAACGATAGTGACTGACACACAGTACGACAGAGGGCGCGCATGGGGTACCGCGATGAATACGCCCTCTGGGTTATGTCCTACTCGTGGAAAAAGAGAACTAGAGACCGAGAGGCGCATTCAGGAGATATTAAATGAAAACATTGGAAAAGCTACAGAACTAAGGGAGAAAAGATGAAGAAAGAAAGAAGAAGAAGGAAGAAGAAGAAGAAGAAGAAGACGAGGAGGAGGAAGGGGAAAAAAATGTTCAACGTCGTGTCTCAACGAAGGTTTCTCCGTACCGGTGGTTTTCCTCCGCCTAATATTTGCCCAAGAGCCATATCGCAAAGGAACCATCAGCCAGACGCTGCTCCCTTCTTTTCTCGTGCTGCCATCTGCAAACGCGAGTTTGCTCTTTCTGCACGCTACTTCCGCTTCTCTTTTTTTATTTTTTTGACGGACCGGCTGACTATACGCCGATGTGCTTTACTCGCGTTGCTGCATCGGTGGGGTAATGGGAATCGGGTGATTTCTGTTATTTCAATATTGTTCAGTCGATCGAAGACGCGATTAATCGGCGAGAAAGAAAAGAAGGGGTTTTCTTCGATCACTTTTGGTATTTAAGTTTTTTTTAATTTTGTTTTAAGAAAGTGAAATTTACTACGATGGTAAAATTACGATGAGGAATGGAAAATTTATTTTATGTATAATTTACTTACTTTTTTCAAATAAATTGACTGACAAATCTGAAATTATTGGCAAAATTCTTTCGACAAATTTTACAAAATTCAAAAATTTCAGCAACTTTCGTAATGAAATGACAAATGCAGCTTTACTCCTTCCAATAGAGCTTTGGAATTCGAGCTTTTAAATCTCGTTAAACCCTCTACGATCACTGGAATCACTTCAAATACATCGATAATTATTCATTATTGTATTAATTTCTGTTTTTTTAGAAAATCAAATTTACTACGTCAGTAAAATTACGATGAGAAATGGAAACTTTATTTTACGTATAATTTACTTACTTTTTTCAAATAAATTGACTGACAAATCTGAAATTATTGGCAAAATTCTTTCGACAAATTTTACAAAATTCAAAAATTTCAGCATCTTTCGTAATGAAATGACAAATGCAGCTTTACTCCTTCCGGTAGAGCTTTTGAATTCGAGCTTTTAAATCTCGTTAAGTCTTCTACGATCACTCGAATCACTTCAAATATATCGATAATTCATTTTTGTATTAATTTCTGTTTTTTTTAGAAAATCAATTTTACTACATTAGTAAAATTACGATAAGAAATGGAAACTTTATTTCACATATAATTTACTTTCTTTTTTCAAATAAATTGACAAATCTGAAATTATTGACAGAAAATCGTTTCGACTAATTTTACAAAATTGTGAAATTTCAGCAATTTTTGTAATAAAATGACAAATGCAGCTTTACTACTTCCAATAGAGCTTTTGAATTCGAGCTTTTAAATCTCGTTAAACCCTCAATGATCACTCGAATCACTTCAAATACATCGATAATTTCCATCGAGCGTTTATTTTTCCTTTATCACAACATGATAATCGTACAGATCGTAACCGCAACACGAACGATCCCTCGACATTCGTGAAATTAATATTTAGCGACTAACTACGAGGTCGTTTGAAATAAACACGAGGAACAATGGTATCGAGCATCGATTTTCCTTGTCGAATATCGAGAGTCATCGTCGATAATCACCACTAATGAAGGATCGTATTTACGAGTGAACGATTTAATTCCTCGAGAGTGAAATAGAGCTAACTACACGAGTACCGATTTCAATGGAGGATCGAATACTGCAAGAGCCGCTCAAGGGATTTTCCACATAACGAACGGATAACATTTTCTGATAACGATAACGATACCAATCTAAAAAAGATTTTTGAAAAATTTACCGATCTTTATAAAAAATTGTAATCGTCTTTTTCCCACGATTTTCATTCGTATCGAATTCGTTTCGAATTCGCCTCAAAAAAAATTATTATTTATCGATGCGAACGAATATCGATGATAAACGCGACCGATAAGAGTTCATTAACGATATTAACGAGAGCGCTTGTGGCGCGACCGGTTTCGCTTGTGCCTGTTGCACGAAAAGCACGGAGTGTCGCGGGTACTGGTACTCACCGGATTATTACGATTATACGTGGAAACCCACCCTCGCCGCTATTATTACATTCGAACACTTTGATTTTATAATTAATCCTCTCTCAAATTTCTCGCGACGCGGAACCGGCTACGAGCTCGACGAGGCGAGCGAGATGATCATTATGAGCATGACCACATATACGCGGTAAGTGAGGGTAGGGTTAGGGGGTTGTTCGGTAAGGGTTGCTAGAGGGCATGTATCGTGCAACGTAGAAAGCTGTATTTACATATATACATACATATATCTATATACACGTATCGATATCGCGAGTTTCGTTGCATCTAGCTACCCGATAACGCCTAGAAATATATACAGGGCGTTTCGAGCAAGTTTGATCAAGCTCAGGAAATCAATTTCTCAATTTTTGTTATCCCATCGATTAATCTCTTTCCACTGTTCGTCGAGATTTCGATAAAATTCACATAATAAGTTCAACCTCCAAATTAATTTAGAAGCTCTGAAATTATTTTTATTCGCCATGTTGAAAAAGAAAATCGGATTTCAAAACTAAAAAGTAAAAAAGTTGTTTTCAATCAAATTCGATCAAAATATTGAATCGATAATAGAGTGTTGTTACATCTAGCTGCTTGATAACACCTAGAAACATATACAGGGCGTTTCGAGCAAGTTTGATCAACCCCAGGAAATCAATTTCTCAATTTTTATTATCCCATCGATTAATCTCTTTCCACTGTTCGTCGAGACTTCGATAAAAATTCACATAATAAATTCAACGGCCAAATTAATTTAGAAACTCTGAAATTATTTTTATTCGCCATGTAGAAAAAGAAAATCGGATTTCAAAACTAAAAAGTAAAAAAGTTGTTTTCAATCAAATTCGATCAAAATATTGAATCGATAATAGAGTGTTGTTACATCTAGCTGCTTGATAACACCTAGAAACATATACAGGGCGTTTCGAGCAAGTTTGATCAAGCTCAGGAAATCAATTTCTCAATTTTTGTTATCCCATCGATTAATCTCTTTCCACTGTTCGTCGAGACTTCGATAAAATTCACATAATAAATTCAACCGCCAAATTAATTTAGAAGCTCTGAAATTATTTTTATTCGCCATGTTGAAAAAGAAAAGCGGATTTCAAAACTAAAAAGTAAAAAAGTTGTGTTCAATCAAATTCGATCAAAATATTGAATCGATAATAGAGTGTTGTTACATCTAGCTGCTTGATAACACCTAGAAACATATACAGGGCGTTTCGAGCAAGTTTGATCAACCCCAGGAAATCAATTTCTCAATTTTTGTTATCCCATCGATTAATCTCTTTCCACTGTTCGTCGAGACTTCGATAAAATTCACATAATAAATTCAACCACCAAATTAATTTAGAAGCTCTGAAATTATTTTTATTCGCCATGTTGAAAAAGAAAATCGGATTTCAAAACTAAAAAGTAAAAAAATTGTTTTCAATCAAATTCGATCAAAATATTGAATCGATTAAAGAATCGTACGAGTTCGAGAGTGATCGATTTAGAATGAAATGTCGGGTATATAAATATGTCCTAATATACGAAATGGTATAAGCTATACCTACGCTGTATGGTTTGGGCTATAAGCTGCGGAGGTTAATACGTTACTGCGACCGACGATGCGCATATGCTTCGTACGGACGTATATATACGGTAATATATACTGCAGTAAACATTGAATTTATATATATATATATATATATATAAATGAATTCTATATAAGTATATATATATGTGATTATATAGTTTAGACTGCATATACGATATCGTACGCAGGTACTTGTAATTAAACTAACCCCTTCAAACCGGTTCGAGCTCCCGACTCGCGAACCGCCCGCGCAACTCCACCTCTTTATCGCACCAGGCACAATTTTCGTACATATTAATTAACGGCCGTATAGAATATATAATTACTCAGCTATATATACGTTTGTGTATGTATATATATATATATATATCACAAACGAGTGTCCCGAAGGTGAGCCGACTCCAGAAATATTACTATACGTAACAACACCTCGACGTTGTGTCATCCAGATAAGTGCTCCGAGTAATGACACGTCGTTGGGATAAAAAAACAGAAAAAAAGTAGAGAAATTAAATGTCGAGATTTTTACAAATTTCTAAATTTTTAGTTTTCGTCAATTTATCATTTAAGGCTTTTTTTTTTAAATAATTTTGAAGCTTCAAAATGTAATGTTTTCGTCAATTTATCATTTAAGGTTTTTTTTTTAAATAATTTTGAAGCTTCAAAATGTAATGTTTTCGTCAATTTATCATTTAAGGTTGTTTTTTATAATTTTGAAGCTTCAAAATGTAAAATTTAAAAATTGTTTATTTTATAGATTGGATTAATTATTTATAAAAATAGCGTCGTGTATTTTTATTGACGTTGTCACGGCTCTGAGCACACTCGGTTTATTTAACGTTGGGGGAAAAAAGAAAAAGTAGAGAAATTAAATGTCTAAATTTTTACAAATTTAGAAATTTCTTGTTTTCGTTAATTTATCATTTAAGGATTTTTTTGTATAATTTCGAAACTTCAAAATGCAAAATTTAAAAAACTGTTTATTTTATCGATTTGATGAATTATTTATAAAATAGCGTGGTGTATTTTTATTCGCTCGGTCTATTTAACATTATCCCCGTTCTAATCACACCGATAATTAATTCCCAATGCGATCGGACCGACGATCAATCGTACGAAACAGGACGAGTGCCCGAATGATTATTCGCACGATGACAGAGCGACGAGTTTCGTCGATTTAATTAACACGCTTAGCTCGTACGAAATATCAATTAACGGACGATACTTAATCACGATTATTCAATTTAGCGTGCCCATAGACACGGTTTATGAAAATATTTGCGAAAATACAAAATTTCGTTCGATTCGATAATTTTTATTATTATTATTCCGTCGTTAATTATACACTCGTTACAAAGGAATGTTTTTCCATCTTTTCGTTCCCACACGACATTTCCAACCCTCTCGCGGTTGGAGACTAAAACTAAAAATTTCCGTAACCGATTTATCACATTCGATTCGTCTTATCACGAAGAAAAATGATTTATTAGTCGCCCGAATTTAACCAATTTTGTACTGGCCGCACAAGTTTTCTTTCCCTTTTTTATCATTGTTTCCGTCGATTTCGTTATTTCGCTCGTCGCGAGGATTCGATGTCGTTAAAGGATCGTGGATTCTTCGATCTTCTCGATTTTCGTTCGAGTCGCAAGGCACGAGAATCTTGTAACGTCCACCGAGGACAGACGCGCCTCTTACGATCGCTCTTTCGATCGCTGTTTCGGCAGCTGCCCTTTGCCATTTGATCTCGTCGACCTCGCCACGAAGTCGACACACCTGTTCGTCGATTTGTCGAACGCGAATCATAATTTCGTATTTAATTAATCGATCGATCGCCAAAAATTGATCAAATATTCATAAAAAATCAAAATTTTTGTTTTTTTTTCGTGAATTTTAACCTCTTTCTCCAATTTTCTGAGCCGATTTGAATCATCCTTCGCCGATTTTTCGTCGTAGACGTCGATATTGTCGTTTCTCAAATTTGTGCATGGACGCAAATCCTCCTTGGGCAAAGGCATCCTCGATATTTATTAAATTTTAATTATCATCACGTGAATTTAATTTAATTTCATCCAAAACGTCAAAAGATAGAAATTTACACCGAAAATTTGATTGACAGGAAAATTGCCGCGCGACCGAATGAAAAACAAAACAAAAACACAAAAAAGCTCACTCGACATACCTGTTCGTCGATTTGTCGAACGCGAATCATAATTTCGTGTTTAATTAATCGATCGATCACCAAAAATTGATCAAATATTCATAAAAAATCCAAAATTTTGTTTTTTTTCATGAATTTTAATCTTTTTCTCCAATTTTCTGAGCCGATTTTAGTCATCCTTCGCCGATTTTTCATCGTAGACGTCGATATTGTTGTTTCTCAAATTTGTGCACGGACGCAAATCCTCCTTGGGCAAAGACATTCTCGATATTTATTAAATTTTAATTATCATTACGTGAATTTAATTTAATTTCATCCAAAACGTCAAAAGGTAGACATTTACACCGAAAATTTGATTGACAGCAAAATTACCGCGCGACCGAATGAAAAACAAACAAAAACAAAACAAAAAACACAAAAAAAGTTCACTCGACACACCTGTTCGTCGGTTTGTCGAACGCGAATCATAATTTCGTGTTTAATTAATCGATCGATCACCAAAAATTGATCAATATTCATAAAAAATCCAAAATTTTGTTTTTTTCCGCGAATTTCAACCTCTTTCTTCAATTTTCTGATCCGTTTTGAATCGTCCTTCGTCGATTTTTCATCACAGACGTCGACATTGTCGTTTCTCAAATTTGCGCAATTCGAAATTTATCAAAGTTTAATTATCATTACGCAAAATTAATGTTATTTAATCCAAATTGTCAAAAGACAAAAATTTACATCGATAATTTAATTGACAGGAAAATAGTCGCGTAACCTAAAGACAAAAAAAAAACAAAGAACACAAAGAAAAGGCTCGGTCGAACATCGCAAACCCATTATCACGCTTATCGCCTCTTTTTTTACGAAACATTGATAATCCCCAAATTTTATCATTCCTCGACGTGTGCAAAAAATTGTTTCCCTAAAAAATATAATTTCTCTCGTCGCGGCAAAACTCGCCGAGCGTATTTTTCGAAACACGCGTAATGAGACCCGGTGGTATTAACGCACCGACGGCAATATTTTTGATCCCGCAGGGGGGGGGGGGGGGGGGGGGTCCACGGTTGCAACGATGGGAATAAATCACGATCTTTTTTTTTTCCTTTCGACGCTGTCGCGCGTTAATTATCCCGAATTTGTATTCCAACGAAACGTGGATATGATATTATTTTACCCTGCCCTTTCCCTCCCTCTCACCCCCCTCGCGATAATACAACGTTATCCGGGCGAAAAAGGGTTGGATTTTAACGAATTTTCCTTCGCCCCTCGCTATCTACCATTTTTATTTTATTCATTTACGTTTTTTCTTCCTTGTATTAAATTTTTCTCATTTTTTTGTTGTTTTGTTTTTCAAAATGAAATAAATTCTCGCCCGCGAATACGACAATGCGCTCGTGAAAACGAGACGATCCTTCTCGTTAACCCCTCGTTCGTCACTAATTTATTCGCGTGACTCCGCGAAAAAGGACGTGTTAAAAAAGCGAAAAAGAAAACAAAAATACAGCAAAAAAAAAAGTAAAAGCGAGAGAGAAAAAAAGGAACGCTCCTATTACTGTAAGCAGATGTAAAAATGCGTCCTGCGATGATAAATATATACGTATATACGTGCGGGAAAAAAAAGCACAAAAGCGTCTGGCGCTTTAACGTTCCGTATCATTTGACACAAAAGCGAAGTCTCGAATGGAAATTACAAAAAAAAAAAACAAACAAAAAAACACAGATTTTTTTTTTAAATCAAATAAAAAGTACGCGCGAAACGTCGAGAGTCTGGGTGAAAATTGTCGATCCCATCCCCCTTTGCAGCCACCCCCTCCCTTGCTCGCACCCTAACCCTCGACGTATGCGCGTGCGAATAAATTTGTGGTAAGGATCGACTCGATCTCTCGCACGTACTCGTTGAACTAAATAGGAATCTCTCAAATAATGCGCGAAAAAAAAAACAATTTCGATGAAGTAGGGGGGGGGGAGGGGCAATGAAAAATATTTCAAGAATAGAGCGAAGATTTTTTTGTTTTTGTTTATGCGTAACGTAGAACTCGTCTTTGTATCTGACTCGGATTTTTTTTTTTTTGAAGACGAGTAAAATGTTTTGATTGGCTGAGGGGAGAGGGAGGGGGGGGGGGGGGGGGGAGATTCCCATGGGGAAATTTGTAACTTATCTTGGCGATGGTGGGATGAGAAATACAAATTTCTCAACGAGTACGTACTCGAGGAGGAAGAGAAGGTGGAGGCTCGTGAATGAGTGAGAAAATTTCAGCCGAGCGGAAGTAAAAGATCGAGCATTGTTTCGAAGATTTTTTGTCGTTTTATTAATACTCGAAAGATCCGTCGGGAATTGTCGGTCGAGAACGAGAAACGTGACGGGACAAAAGAAACTTGAGAATAGAAATTGTCGCGACGCACCACCCATCGCTCGATTTTTGTTCTGTTCTCGAAACCACCCCCCCCCCCCCCCTTTGTTCAATGAGAAAACGAAAAATCAACGAAAATCTTTGTTTTCTTATGTTTTAATAAAATCGAACAAAAAATTACGCATAAAAAGACCTGCAAATTCGGGAAAAAAGAAAGAACATGTTTTAAATATTTGCAAAAAAGAGTTAAAAAATGTTCTTTCTAAAGCGTTAATCGATTAGAACAAAAAAAATTACTCACCCGTACGAGAAATCAAGTAATAGTGAAGAAAAGATTAAAAGAA
Source organism: Netelia melanura (assembly GCA_964007305.1). NCBI lineage: Eukaryota > Metazoa > Arthropoda > Insecta > Hymenoptera > Ichneumonidae > Netelia > Netelia melanura. Next base: position 4,069,946 of record OZ023254.1, on the reverse strand, counting down.
AAACATTACTTAACCCGATTAAGAAATTAGTGGAGAGAGAGAGAGACAGAGAGAGAAAGAGACAGATAGAGCGAGAGCGAGAGAGAGAGAGAGAGAGCGAAACACTCGAAACGGGGTTCGTTTTGAGTGACTGCTCGTTCGATCGGAAATTACACGTGTTTCGTCGCCCTCGTATTTCCCATTCCTCTCGTCTCTCTATTCTCGTTTAACGCACGAGGAGATCCCCGGTTCGCCGCCTGAAATTTTATACGAAACGCGAGAGCCCGATAATGTCCCGGAAAGAGGGTAGAGAGAAAGAACGGGAAGATATCGGGAGAACCGTAAATCGGTGTGAGAACGATAGGAGAAGGAGGGGTGGGAGGAAGGGCCAAGGAGGCCCTATCGATGTTACCTCGAACCATCGAACATCGAATTTCCCCATCGTCCCAAACGACGATTATACTTCGTAAGTACGAGGAATGAAATTGATATCTTCAAGGACGGCTTATAGGTTCTCCTGTATCAAGATTCAATTTTCACATCACTCATTAATTATCGCCGAAAAATTTAATTAACTAAAATCCAAAAAATTCATCTAATCGTATTAATTAATTAATTAATTTTTTGGCCAGTTGATTAACGGGGCAAAAATGTGTATCGTTGCTAAAAACTAATTAATTAAATGTAATCGATCGTTAAATGTTATTATTATATTGATCTTGTATCGAGTTTTATTTCAAGAAAAATTGTGGAGATATGATACGTTTGTTGTTTCAATCTCGTGCGATATACGCAAGTTTGAATAACGTCGAGAAAAAAATTCCCGCGGATGAATTTCCTTCCTCCTCGAGGATATGGATCGTGCAGTCGTAGTTTGCGCTTTGTACACGTGGAATATTCGTATTTACGTATTTCCGTGTAAGGTTCTATTTGCGCGGATATATACAGGGTGTTCGCCAAATACAGACTCACAAAAAAATGTCCTGATAGTTGACGTCGTAACAAACACAACGGTTTTTTTAAAATTATCCTGCGATGAAAATTGGCCGAGATATTAATTCTCAAAGTTCAAAAATTTGAAACATAACCTAACAAATACGATCGATAAATCTCAGGGTCGTAAGTTCGAGTCCCACTCGGAACATTTTTTTCAGAGATTTTTTTTTTTTATAAATCTTGACAAAATAACTCTTAATAAACTAACAACGCGTCGACACGATAAAAGAAAACAATTTTTGTATCGCTCAATCGCAGAAGCCTCGATAAAATTGTTTAAACTTTTAAACTTTGCGAATTAATATCTCGGCCAATTTTCATCGCAGCACAATTCTAAAAAAATCGTTTTACTCGTACCGACTCCAGCTATCTGTATATTTTCCGGTGTCTTTGTATTTGTCTAACACCCTGTATATATGTTTACGTAGTACGTGTACAAGTTATATGTAACAACGTGGAGGACTCTACGCGAATATATTCGCATTCGCGACATGGTTCTCGTTGCCCGTCGTTTACTAATCATGGTAAAAGCGCGTCGGCCCCGTGTTCCATACGCCCGGTACCACCTCCTTGCCTTACTTAATGGAAATATGAGAGGTGTTAGTTTCTCACGTGTTGTAATTTTCCTTTTTTTTTTTTATTTTCCCGCGTTCCGTGAAAACCGTGGCTCGACACACCAGAAACGTCAAGCTGATCACGACGAGTGCGCGTTTGAATGAGACATTCCTTCTTTTTCATATTTAACATTTTTTCTGTAAATCGACGATTTGCATTTTCAGAACAATTTTGTACAATTGTTGCAAAATTGTACCAAATTATTGAAATTCCAGTTTGTTTACGTTTATGATTTTCTTTGATTCTCAATTTTATTTTTATTTAGGTGCGTTAATTTTCAGAGCTAGATGCACTTTTGCGAGGAGGATAGAAACAATTTCATCGACGAAGGGTTGACACACTGGTACTTCAACCCTCGAGTAGCCACCGAGACGCGAGGGGTGACATTCGTGGATCCAGCTGCCTGCGACACCTAGTTCGTTTACTCGATCTTATTACTTTCACTTATAACTCGAAATAAATTACACCCTTTTTCCACAAATTATTTTGTAGGAAGGAAAAATTGATAAATGTTTATGAGTATTTTTATACGTTACAAAAAATGTGCTCGTTGCAATTAATATTTTTATTAAGGGTTGATTCAGACTATACGAAACGGATCGTCATTTAACGGAATGGATTTAAGACGAATATTATGATTATAATCTCGTGTCGTTTGTATTTGTCGATGAAAAGATTGAAAAACTGAATATTTTTGTAAATTGCAATGTGTGGAGATTATAATAATGATATTCGTGTTGCGGAGGAAATTTCCGATTTTGTAACCTACGATTGAAGCCTTGTTGGACGAAAACAAATTTTGACCCCCGGCAGTTGACATTCGTAATTTACTTTCGTGACTTTGGGGGTCCGGAGAGGTCAAATTTGTTTTTCGGTCGAAAAAACTTTGTTGGGGCATTTCGGAATCGGAAATTTCCCGAGTAACACGAATATGATGAAATAAATGGGTTTTGGAGCAAAAAAAAATTATCCTCATCGCCCAGGCCTTTTTGGGCAGACCCCCCCCCCCCCCCCCGCCCATGAGTCCTGGAAAATGGCAATTTTCGAAGTGACGCTACAGCCACAAAAATTAAGTTATCCAGATGATTCTGGGCTGGTTCTCGAGTGGTCGACGAGTTCTTCAAAAAGTTATTCGTGAAATTTTCTGTCGGACGAACGAGAACGGAGATACAGCATCGTGAAAAGTCCACTTTTCAAGGTTTCGTGATACCCATCGAAATTGGATATATTGCATTCCGGCGAATTTTAATCCTTTCTCAAGCTCTAAGAGTCTATATTGATCGTAATTTTTCCGTACAACAAGAAAATCACGGTTTCGTTTTCAATTTTCCAGATTTTATTCGCCCTTACGTGGTCGCTTCATTATTTCGGATTTGTTGCTTTTTTCTCCTAGAGTTTTAGAGATATCGGCCAAAATAACGCCGTAATCTTCATCAGCGACAAATTTGCAGTCCTGTAACATCTCAACAAACCCTTTTTAGAGGAAAGACTATTTTAAACCTCGGCAGATACCGATAATCAACTTTTATAATTTACTTTTGCGAATTTAGATGAGAGTGCAACATTTTTTAGTCCAAAAACGATTTTGTAAGAAGATTACCGAATTGGCAATTTCCCATGATAAGTTGCTTCAGACTCGACCGGACCGTAACGTACCAGCACCAGCACGACAAAACTTTGTAGCACAAATTTCAGCGGAAGTGTACTTACCAGGCGGCAACGACTTCGGCTCATGCTCTCGCAAATGTTTCACCGGTTCATGATGGCTACCTGCCGGTGCAACCTGATCGTGTCACTACAAGTACATGCCGTATAGTCTGAAGCAACCTTAACTCGTTAGCCAGAGAAACGGAGAATTATTTTTTCGCCAGACAGTAATTCTTAAAGTTCTAGAAAAATTGAGATATCATCTAGATGGACCGAATAAGAACCGTGAGTTAGTCTTATCGATCAATAACTGTTATTGTCTTATCGGTTAATCACTGATAAGAGTATCAAACTCAATCTATTTGCGATGAAAAAAGAATTGGAGTTTTTCCACAATAATTCGCTTGAACATAATTATCCTTACATTATATATACTCGATGGGGAGTTTTGAAATGTAACAATATTATAAAACAACATTACATCAGGCTTTCGAGTACGCAGACACGGAGGCAAAAGGCGAATTGTCAAAGCATCGATACAAAATTGCCATGACAGCTCTATTCGGAGATTGCCCGGATAAAGTAAATACTAAAATGTGTTAAGACACAGTTGTTCTGTGAACTCTGCTCTATTATTTCTATTTCTTACTTACTAGTACGAAATGCAAGAGATTTTCCAAAGTCGTACAAAAAATACCGTGTCTTACGACGATTTTCTGCATTGGGCGCGAAAGAAAGATTTTATCAACAATCCTATGATCGACGCAAAGACTTTATTCGCCCTATTGGACAACGACTGTAAGAAAATACTGTACATTATTATTACTTTATTCGAGCTTAATTATCACCCAGAGTCTAATTATATATCGTATCTTGCAGACAAAGGTCGGGTGGACGTATTGGATTTTTATACAGCGACCGAACATACCGGTCTCAAAATATCCAAGGCTATGTGGAGAAAAGTATTCAAAGAAATAGATAGGAGCAGAAAAGGCTTCCTAAGTCTTGACGACTTGGCGCTCATCATTAATGGCAACGTTTCTAAATTTACGGATTAACAAAAAATAATTTCAATCGTCTCCTGATGAGAGAAGGCAAATACGTAAATACAAAATATAAACTGCAAATTATTGTACTACTTCTCGTCGATGGACTTGGTTTTAAACAAAAATTAAAAATCCCTTCGTTAATGTAATCACCGACAACTATAAATACTTAACCGTTATAATATAAAATCACCATTACAACGATGTTGCACCTGTCTTTTTTCTTTTTTTGGTATAGTCTTAATTTTCCATACAGTGACTCGTGAAACAAGCCGTCGCGTATGACGACCCTCTTTCCCTGCGACCTTTCTACTTTTATACATACGTATATATATTCTCAGCCGTAAAAAAAATATCTATCAACATTCGTATGCCTATCTTGAAAAAAAATATATTATTCTTTCTCAGAGAATTCCTGACTGGCTAGCTGATAAAACGTAGATTCGGTATTGTGTATGAGAAGATTAGGCTCCTCAAACTCTAAAATTTCACCGTCACCCATTACCATAACTCTGTCACAATGCATTATTGTCCTTATACGATGCGCGATTGTGATGACCGTGGCAGTTCTGAAGGAAGATTTTATCGTTGTTTGAATCGCTTTATCCGTTTCGTGATCGACATTAGCAGTCGCCTCGTCGATGCACAGTATCTGTTTTTGTTTTCAGAAATCAATGAATCTCTTATCATTTCTGTAATTTGTTTGTACCAAGATTACACTGTGATTATTATCATTCTTACCCTGGCATTATGCAAAACAGCTCTGACCAAACAAAATAATTGTTTCTGTCCAGCGCTGAGATTGTTTCCGTTTTCTTCCAATTTAGCTCCCAGACCTCCTAGTCGATTAACCAAAGATCTAAGCTTACACTTCTCCAACGCTTTATAGATCTGTGTATCGGGATATTGCATCAAAGGATCAACGTTCTCGCGTACAGTACCGGAAAACAAAAAGGGATTCTGCGGTATGATCGATATACGCGATCTGAAATTAGAAAATTACACAAAGTTAGACGAATTCATTTGCAGTTGTTATTTCCCATAAGAAATTGCATTACCTCAATGCCTTCAGCTTAAGACTCTTTACGTTTACATTGTCGATCAATATTTCACCGGCACTTATCTCGGCAAGACGGAAGAGCGTATTGAAAATCGAACTTTTTCCAGCACCTGTGCGTCCAACGATGCCAATCTTTTCAGCGGTTCTCGTGCAGAATGTAACATTTTTTAACGATGCGGCAAGACCATCCCTGTAATAACGATAAACATTAGCAGATCGTCAGTGGCTCGGGTATTTCGGTAAGCTCGCGCAGACATAGAACGAATATGCAACCGACCTGTACTTGAGTGTAACGTTGCGAAACTCTACGCGTCCCATAATCGGCCACGCGTACGGGGGATTGTCGCCGCCGATACTTTCGGTGGGTACATTGTCTACGTACTGTTTGACTCGTTCGACCGAGATGATTTCTCGCTCCGTCTCGGTAAACACATTGACAACACCGGACATTAATCCAGTTACCGATAAAGCGTAAGTTATCGCTAATCCGATCAGACCAGGATCCGCAACGTCGAACTGGTGTTGCAATACAGCCATGACGCACACACCACCTAGCAGAATAACGCCGATAAACTGTAAACGCAGAGACAGCCATTGACCGGCTGCCATCGAGGCGAATTGAGTCTTTTGACTAGCTTCCAAAAAATGCTCGTTCTCGTGCTTGAAACGGGGCACGACGCGAAATGCTCTTATGCTGCTCAATCCTTGAAGGGATTCGTTGAAATGTGTATACAGAGGTGAGAGTGCGGTGCTCGATAAACGTTTCAACTCTCGCGATGTCAGTCTGCAAGGAAAATTGTTTTTTTAATGAAACAAAAAAGGCAATCATTTATTTCCTTTCGAAATGCAAAATTAATTGTATACCTATAATGATGTTGCACCCAATGATACACTGGTACAAGTGGAGCGAGCAATAAAAATATCCAAGGCAAGCCATAAGCGGTAACGATGATTGAGCCCACCAGTGCAAAAGACTGTGCCAATAAAATATTGGCGATAAAAGGTAGCGTGTCGTCGATTGTGTAGGTGTCTGACGAAAATCTGTTCAATATTCTGCCCAGAGGATGCAAATCGAAGAATGTAGTTCGTGCCTAAACAAAAATACAATCAATTAATCACATATACCGAGACAAGAGTGCAATTTTGGTTTTCTTAATCAAACATGTCCTTACCATCATGACAATTTTCAACAATCGCCTGTGCATTAAAACAGCTGCTTGTATTCCACCGTAAGCAAACATGAACGACCTTATTAAGGTAAACACAGAATTGAGAGAAGCTAAAATGGCATAGACTCCAAGATAATATTGAACAGTGGGCTCCCCTTCGCCCATGAAAGAAGCCTGAAGTCTCATCGATCCAGGACCGTTGGTTGAGTTTGTCGAATTGGTGGAATTATCGTTGACGTGTGTGACCCAATAAGAGAGCCAAAGATCGGTAAAATTTCGCGAGCTTTGCATCAACAGCATCGACAAAAATATCGACATTGCCAAGTAACGACCAATGGCGCCCATGTAAGAAGCATAAACACCAAATCTCACGGTTCCTCGCTCGATAAACTCCTCGTCGAGCAAAGAGTCTCTTTCGTCATTCGCAAGCTCATCCCGATCTTTCGGCAGGCCAGAAATCGATGCTACCTCGAGATCCGAATCTGCCGAACCCGAAGATAGCACATAATCTTCAAAATCAGGTACAACTTCACTTGGTAAGCCCTGATTTATGACTTCGCCCTTGGACATCTCGAGAACGATATTTGCGTGAATCAAGTATTGTGTCTGATGGGTGCACATTATTCGCGTTTTGGTTCCCAATAAACCGAGAATAACATGCTGAAATATGTGTTTGGCAACTTTCGTGTCAAGAGTCGCCAGTATGTCGTCCAACAGATAAATACTCTTGTCCGCGTACACGGCTCTTGCAAGAGCTATACGAGTTTTTTGACCACCACTCAAGGTATTTCCAGCCTCGCCGACTCCAGTTAAATCCTTCTTTGGTAATGTCAGAAGATCATCCGTCAGGGCACATGCCATCAAAACGTTCCTGCAACATGCAACGGATCGTAACAGATTATTGAATTCAATTAATTACTGATCGAGGGATAAACCAAGCCCAAAATTGGAATAAATTGGGATGAAAATATTACATCCGAATACACACTTGTACTTGTTATGATCATATGCTTTGCCGAACAAAATATTGTCACGTATTGTTCCACGCTGTAGCCAGGGATTTTGTTTGACATATCCAAAGCCCTTGTCCAAATCACTAACAGCTACGACTCCGTTGCCTCGAGTTATTTCTGCCAAAATTCCATCCAAAAGCAGAGACTTTCCTCCGCCAATTTTTCCCATCACACCAATAAGCTGACCCTGAAAGATGTACAATTGTTAATGTAATTTTTCGTATAAAACTTGTTTTGCCGGGGTGTGTGGGTACAACCTACTTTGCTGATGTTGATGTTAAGATCTTTCAAGACAAAGGTACGTTCCGCTTCGAAAGTTACTTTTTTGTTGCTCGATGTTGAAGCCGTTGGCGATTCAGAGACGTTCGTTCTATTCGATACGTTTTCACTGTCGTGATTGTCACTGACCAAGAACGATGCATTTTTCAACATTATGTCTATGCCTACAGGAGGATCTGAGTAATACGTAGATGTATCCAAGTCTGGTAACTGCCAACGAAGTTAATAACAAGTTTTTTACCACTGTTTATGTTTCCAAATTTTATAATGATCCCTCTGAAAAAATTCTTACGTCGAGAAGTCGTTGCATTCTCTTAACGGAGACCCAAGCTTCGGTCAAACCATTCAAGACCCATGGAAATGCGTTCAATGGTCCAATAAGCATATTCAACAATGCCATGCTCGTAAATACAGTCCTTGCGTCAAGCTCATTGCCAAGAAGAACGTACGTGGCGAATGTCAGTATTGATATCAAAACTGGAGTTGTAGCCCAAAAATATACGCACAATGCGTCCAGATACTTGCGACCTTTCAAATATTTGATTTCCTTTCCACGCAATCCTGAATAAAAAAATATCACATTTTCTTTCAATTAATCTCATTGTAAGCTGTAACTGGCAAATGATAAAATTGGTACCAGCGATCATTTTGAAAAAAGTCTTTTTTTCGACTAGTGCACAGCTTTACACTTTGAAAAGAAAATAGATTTTCAATCTTCGTGAATACTCACTGTATATGCTTTGGAGAAAATATTCTTCCCAGGCATTGAGTTTGATTGTTGTAAGACCCCGAAGTACTTCTCCCATCAATCGGACTCTCTGATCCTTGTAATCCATCATTTTTGTGCTCAATTCGCCTATTTTGGTTGCTATCACTTTGTTTATTGGTATCAGTACAATAGCGAAGGTGACACCGGCGAGGAAAGATACGCCGATTTGTTTATACAGAAGATAAAGTGTGATAACGAGCTGAAAGTCATTATGTTCTCAACGTGTTTGCAATTCACGCGAGAATTGAATCCAATACAAAAACAAATTTGATTCTGTAACTCGTTAATTACCTGCAGTGGTATACTCCAGAATGTATGAAAACTTGGACAGCTATTAACAATTCTGTCGCTGTCAGTGCTCATGAAATTGACAATTTCGCCAAACGTAAATTGCCGCCTGAGCTGAACATTGGATGAGTGCAACGTTTTACGATACACCAAAGTTATTATTGCAGCTCGAATTTTCAATCCGACTATCGACATCCAAAATGAGAAATGAGTGATGCAGAAAGCTCCTAAATGAAAACAAATGTTTATCTATTATGTCAAAGCTTATCTATCTCTGTAAATAATGGAAACAATTAAAATAAAAAAGACAAGAATTCTTACCGAGAAGAGTATTAATGAACATTAAAGATGCGTATAAATATCCATAAGTTATTGGCTCTGATTTATCTTCGATGAAACCGACGAGCTTGTTTAATAACATTGGACTTGCGAAACCTGTGCAATCAGCGATGAATTTCAATACACCAACAGCATAAAATTGCCAACCAAAGCATTGATGCAATAATCGAAGAACCGATATATTGTTGCTAGATGAGATGATATCAATTTCCGGCGTTTCTTGGATTGATCCGTCCAAGTCATTTCTTCTTTTAACATGAGACTGCAAAAAAAATCATAGTAATGTAAGATTATACTCGATAGAAAAAATTAGCTTGTATGCATTGTCAGTACCATTCTCCTCATGTACTTTTCGATTCCATAATTAATTGAAGCTGCTGTAACATGATCGGGTAGATCGTAAAGGTCGTCAGGATGTTTCAATAATCCTCTGACTCCTTTTTCCATCAGTGGTGTTACCCAGTGAAATAAAAGTTTAGACAATACTGTCGAATTTTCCATTGCCATGCCGAGATAACTTGGATCTTGGACTTCCATAAAATGGACGTAGGAAGAAGTTGGCGAATTGAGGAGCGCTGTTCGTTCGGTCGCCTAAAATATAATTAGCGATATTCACTGTATCAAAGGATGCAATATAAAATGTGTGCTTAATATTGAAGTTTTCTTTTAAAAAAGTATGACTATCGTTGTGCATTGCAGAATTCTTGCTTTCATTGGTAAGTTGTATACTACTGCTATCGAAAACATTTGTCACGAAACATTATTAAGACTTTGCAAAAAAACAGAAAAATAGAAAGAACTAATAAAAGTTTGGAATATGCAAACTGAACCTCTGCTAATAGTCATACCTTCTTAGCATATTCGTAGCAAAGCTCTCAAAACTCACTTCTCTGTACCTGGATGACCGATTCCCGTGATAACTGGGTATGAGGGTTAATATGTACAATGACAGGAACGTGACAACCGCGATGCTGAATCCAAGCGATAAATTTGGCAAAACATCGTCATGAGGTTGATATTTCACATGAGTTCGTAACAGCAGTGCGGAAACACCGATTAGCATGAATATCAAAGCCCTGATGACAACCGGGCCTCGTAGGCTCAGACTGCCACGTTGACGTAGAGTAAGAATAAAACACAGATGAACGATCCATGCCAAACCTTCTGTTCCCGCGACTAAATAATCGATAGGTTTTGCCGAAGTTTCCTGGTCGTTGAATTTCAATCTCTGATGCATGTGACTCTGTGAAATTATCGGAGAACCGATGACAGGGCTCGCAACGTTTTCGTGACCAAGAAACAATAATCTTGCTATGCTGGAAGTGTCGTTGAGGCCTTCGCGTATTTTTGCCATGATTCCATCACCATTTGATGACGAATCTGAGATAGCAGGAATTCGTGAAGGGCTTATCGATGGTGCGCCGATGTCCAAAGATACATTATGATAAATTGTATCATGAGGCAGGAGTGTCGTATTGGTCAGAATTACGTATGCCTTAATTATTGGAAGTATCGCCAGACAACCAGTTATAATGAGTCTCAAATTAATGGCAAAGTGAGAATGGCGCTCATGGGAGTAATTCTGTTTGCCGCAGTAATATGCTGATATTATGGCCATAAGAGCAAGCACCGGAATCTGCAATGCCATATTTGACAAAATTGTAAAACTATGCGTACTAAAGAAATTGCAGTTCAAAGATATGAAAAATTCAATTAAAAAATTCCTTTTCCTATCACATACTTGAAGACAGAGTTGTTGAAAGCATAGTCCCAGATCGTGAGTATCGGGGTTGAGTGGTGTTATACTTCCGTGGATCCCACATAAATTCGTCCAGTTCCATCTCCATAGTCTGACGTATGATTCAGAATTGGAGTCATCCATTCTTTATCAAGGGCAAACCTGCCAACTAATTCACATATAAACATTAAGAATGTTTTACTACCCCTAACAACGAACAAATAAATTTATGCCAAATTTTGCTCCTCAATAACAGACCGAAGCGACACTTCCAAAGATAGGCATTTTTTTGACAAATAATTATAACCTAAAAGCCTCTATTTTTATAGTCGTGATTTGTTGTATCATTCTTTATTTGACTACCTATGTAAATATGAACAGCATGTAGATTTTTCTGGACGTAGTAATAAATTTGTTATATTTATAAACAATCTATTATTCTTTATGTATCACTAATTTACAAAATACGTGCCCAACGATTTCTTTGTCAAGTATTCTTGGTTATGGTCTCCATGGAGAATGTCAAGTGTCAGAGCATGTCAGACTACTTATCAGACGCGTTCGAGTGAACCTCCAAAAAACGGACTTTCGTTCGTCAGGCAAACGCCCGCTTAACAAAAACCAAAGATAACGAGTTAATTAATGATTCTACGACCGCGAACGGATTCGAGTAATAATAAATCCAAGCAAGAGTCCAAGGTAATGCAAGTTGTTTGTTTTGGTAATCAATCACTTTAACCAAACATAATGAGTGCTTCTTCAATCCGGATTGTATTGTAATTGTAAAATTATTAAAAACAAACACGAAACTGCCGTATTTTGCTAACTTTCGTGATGTAATAATGAAGTACGAATAGTCTAATATTCAAAATGATCGATTTTTAGATCAGAAACATTTGTGCGTTATTAAGGTAAAGAGATTTGTAAAATTCTACCTTTTACGGTTCATAACATATATATTCAATGTTATATAGAGTTCAAATGTGTCCTAGATATATTGTGCAGATAGCAGTATTCTAATAAAGATAATAACAATTTTCACATTTATAATTGGATTAAAATGTATATTTCGTTTTTGGTTTTCCCAAGTGTTTCAACAGTACATGAACTACAGCAGAGAAGAAGAAGACATGACTCCAATTGCTGGATTTGCTGAAACTGCGGAAGCTCATGTTACAATTCCAGCGGTGGAATCGTCTCAAACCCATTCTGCTTTGGAAAACGAAATTTTAGATTGTGTGGCAATCTCAAAGGCAACTTTCAAAAGTCAACAGAGAGATGAACCCGAACTGTCATTTAATGAGAAAAAAACAATCGCTCTGGATTTATTGTGCAAAAGTAGAAGTCTGTTTCTTGCAAAATTTGGCAAATATTTGAAAATGGAACATTTAAGTTACTTTGAGAATATGGGAGAAGATTATGAGACGGCGTATCACGTTAATCGACTGAAGAGATACTTTGATGATAATAAGCGACAGATAGATGTAAAAAATCGACGCTATCAAGCATTAAAAATTTTAGTCGAAAAAGGAGAATATTTCAGTGAAACAGAAATGATGAAGAGAAATCCATTGTTATATGAAAATATGATTGGTCAATATCTGACCGAGGAACAAAAGAAGAAACGCGACAACATAGACACGATGAACATAACGTTCGTAAATTTGTTGCTGGAGAGTATAGAACGAGATAGACTGAGAAACATGAGGAAAGTGCAACAAGAAAAGGAAGACGAGGTCGTCGAAGAGAACGACTCCGACAACGATTCGGATGACAACAAGGAAGGCAAAAACAGCACGTACGAAAGGCATAAGTCTTATTGGGGAGAAATGTCGCACACTACTGATTCGCATGACCATGAAGAAAAAGAAAGAAGGCTTAAGCAAGATTTTAATGATATACCTTTCAAGGAGAGACAAATTTTTAGAGAAGAATTTGTGACATACATGTATGAAAGCTTTCTGGATGGCAAAGACACAGAATTTGATTACAGGTAAAAAATATGTTTCATGATTAACCTAATTATTTATTTTTGCTTAAGATATAATGTTAACATATTATTACAGCACGGTAGATGATAACGACGCTTATGACAACGTGGACATGCGAACTCATGATGAAGAAGAAAAGTATTTCGACTCCGAATCTCCCGAGACTGTTCTCATGGAGAATGTGAAAGAGCAAAATGATTCAGAGGATGAGCTGGATGTCTATATGAAAAATAATTGACCCTAAACGACTAAGTCTCCTATCTTTAAATAATGTTGAGATTACTAGAGCGTTACTGTTCTTGTGCGAAATGAGTAGTTTGCACACCATTTGATATCCATACAATAGTATCAATATTTGACGACTCAACCATATCTACAAAAGGCTAGTTATTGTTACACTGGGCGAGTGTAACGCGATAGAAGCATCAAACACAGAAAAGAAGAATACATTTGTTTTCATTCAACAAAAAGTAAAAGTAAAGATGAGTTATGAGTATAAAGGATTTAAAGCAACATATATCAAATCTGTCCCAAAATAAAAAATGTCGGCCTTCGTTATGAGCCGATGGTCCACATTCATCATTCCATTCTGAAATTTGAAGAATGTTAAAAAAGGATGAAATTTTGTTTCCTCCAAAAAGGCTATATAGGTATTATGGAATCGGCAATCTCCCATCCAATAAGAGACAACTTCGCGTTGAGCTCATAAAAAATGTGTACTATTTACCGTTTGACCAATTAGACATTGACAATTGCAAATCTTGCTTATTTCTGGTATTATTATTCAAACTTTAATAACTAATTTCGGCGAAATAGAATACCATTCGCGATAAGTCATTCTCCAAATATAAGTATTCAAATTTTGATGACTAGCTTCACACAGGTACACTATCAACGGTGGCGGCACCCCTGTGAAGTGATCGAACCTTCCATCTGGCACTTGCTAGATCGTCAAATTGTTGAGATTTTTTAACTTTATTACAAAAAGCGATGGTAAGTAGACGTTTAATAATATTTTTTGCTGCATGATGTAGATTAAAATTTATTTGCATTAAAGCGATGTCATACGACTAATAACGATCTGTTCTCTATTAAAATTTCATGTAACAAATGACAATTGACAGGGTCGTAGGTCAGTGAATGAGGTTAATCTGTCGATAACTCAAACACTTGTTACTTTCAATAGTGCCTGCTGAAATTATTATCAGGATGCCTAAACTTATCAAAGTGTCCGTTTATAGAACGAATATGGGTCCTATAACGTCAGATTTTGGGTTATAAAACACGAGCAAGTTGTACTCTCGATGGTGCATGACCTTCCCGTACTCCAACTTTCTTAATGGGTTTTTGCAATGAGACTTTCTTGAACTACGAATGGCATAATTCTGACAATTGATGATTATTTGAACATTGAATGAATATGATTGTGAAAAAACCTGATTTTGAGAAAAAAAGAGTGGTAGTGCAGGCTTGAGTTGATTTGCTTCATTTAGCATGGTGCTACCTGGAATACCTGGTAGGTATCTTTATTTTTCTCGCAGCCAATGACGCCTGTAATGTCGGGTGTCGAGGAGCAGGACAAATTGCTCGAAGATGCTATTGGCGTTGTCAAAGTTCAGGCGTTCCAGATGAAACATTGTTTGGATCATAATAAACTCATGGATGCATTGAAACATGCTTCTACAATGCTGGGAGAACTGAGGACTTCTTTACTAAGTCCAAAAAGTTATTACGAATTATGTATCCTTGAAAAACTATTAATTTACATTTTATTTTACACAAAAGATTTTTATTTTTAGTAAGCTTTTGCAAAGATACAGTTGCCCTACAATTTCCTTACAATTTTGTAAATAGATATGGCAATCACAGATGAACTACGACATTTAGAGATATATTTATTAGATGAATTTCAGAAGGGCAGAAAAGTTGCCGATCTCTATGAACTTGTACAATATGCTGGAAATATTGTACCACGTCTGTAAGTATATGGCCAGTCCTCTTCAAAAAGGAAAATATTTGTGATGAAACAGATGGAAACTATATTTTCAGAGTATTTATAATTCAGTGTCCAAAATTTTATATTGAAACCCTCAAAATTGACTTCCAAACTTTTCTATATGCTATAAAATTAACTGGAATGTTTCAGGTATTTACTGATCACGGTCGGTTTGGTTTACATTAAAACCAACCCTTGTCTTAAGAGAGATTTATTGAGAGATTTGGTAGAAATGTGCAGAGGAGTTCAGCATCCTCTCCGTGGTCTTTTCTTACGAAACTACCTGCTTCAATGCACTCGCAACATACTGCCAGATGTGTCTGAGGGTGACGATGAGGAGGGAACAGTACGTTATGAAATTCTGTGAAAAGAACAGAATAATTATTTTTATCGTAAAATTCGTGTTTCTAGTACATTTGTATTCAGGTCCGTGACAGTATTGACTTTGTGCTCATGAATTTCGCCGAAATGAATAAACTGTGGGTACGCATGCAACATCAGGGCCACAGTAGAGACAGAGAAAGAAGAGAGAGGGAAAGGGAAGAATTGAAAATTCTTGTTGGAACAAATCTTGTTCGTCTCAGTCAATTGGAATCTGTTACGCTCGATAAGTATAAAAAGGTGTTGTATCCTTTCTTGCCTTGAAACATTTTAGATTGTATATGATTGTCATTTGCAAGATAAAATTGGCCATTGATCATTCCAAAAATGTTCATTGCTATATCCGAAAGTTTTCGTACGATTTTAAGTGTTTCATCATCAGAACATATTATTTATAAGAAACATGATTTTAGCTCGTTCTGCCTGGTATTCTGGAGCAAGTGGTAAGTTGTCGGGATGCAATCGCTCAAGAGTACCTCATGGAATGCATAATTCAGGTGACTAATGATAAAACATAAAAAATCCAATCAATGTTTGCTTCTCCAAAGATTGATGATAATTTTCTTGTTATCTCAGGTTTTTCCGGACGAATTTCATCTTCAAACACTGAACGCCTTTCTCAAATCCTGTGCAGAATTGCACAATGGCGTTAACGTCAAGAATATAATAATATCTCTGATAGACCGACTTGCGACTTTCAGTCAACGATCTGATGGGGTTGGAGGACCCGGTAGTCCAAGCCAAATTCCTGGAATCCCACAGGATGTTAAACTATTCGATGTCTTTAGCGATCAAGTTGCGACCATTATCCAGGTATAAATAAAAACTCTTTATCTTAAATTTTTCTCGATAATATACTTTGCACCGGTCTATCGTACAACTTGAGAGGATGCTGTATTTTTCATCATAAAATAAAAATCTGGACTAGAATTAACTACATTAGAGCATACTGAGAGCATTTCTTTTAAACATGAATACAGGTCAAAAATTATCATTTAAACAATGCGAGAAAAAATTGTTTGCCAAATTTCTTTAAAAATAGTGTTCTCAATTTGAACACATATTGACAGTTCTATAAAATATTTTACCAGTGGAGCATCCATGATAAATGTCTATAAATCATAATTGTTTCCTTCGTTTAATCGAATGACCGTTCGGTGATGACCAGGTACTGCACTTGTTATTGACAATCTGTGATGTTCATAACGAACTGAATAGTTCTTACTCATCTAGTTTAAGTCTGAGAACGGTTTTGCTTCATTGACACAAGTAAATCTGTGTTGATTCACACTCGTTTGCTATCCTGATAAATTTCTTCTTTTTTTTAATTTTTTTTTATATATATTACCACTTGGTATAAACATGCGATAGTGTCGTCCTTGTATTTTAACACGGGTCAGGGAATATCAGTGTTCTTAAAAGATTAAAACAAGTGTCGACGAGTGTAGGTGAGCTGTATAGTTAGCTGCGATGAAGAAAATAATCGTCAGTCTGAAAAAGTTTGTGTAAAGGGTAGAATCATAAATTCTGGAAGTTGTATTGATAACTTCAAACGATTATCTATTCAGGAAAAATAAATCAAATATTTGGCTCCAAAACTTTTGAAAAATTCGTAACTTGGTTTCATCTTCTTTCTTCAGACCAGACAAGACATGCCGCCCGAGGATATTGTGTCGTTGCAAGTTGCGCTTATCAATCTGGCACATAAATGTTATCCGGATAGAGTCGACTACGTTGACAAAGTCTTGTTCACGACTGTTCAGATATTCCAGAAACTAAACGTAGAAAAGTAAGTATAAACGTGACTGA
This sequence comes from Netelia melanura, assembly GCA_964007305.1. Classification (NCBI taxonomy): domain Eukaryota; kingdom Metazoa; phylum Arthropoda; class Insecta; order Hymenoptera; family Ichneumonidae; genus Netelia; species Netelia melanura. Next base: position 4,052,831 of record OZ023254.1, on the reverse strand, counting down.
AAATAACAATAGTTCATCCATATTTTCTCTTCGTGGAAAAAAGTCATTCTAAAATGAACAATTTCTTTTTCACAGATTGGAATACAACAGTGCTGTATCGCGAGAGCTCGCGAGATTGATGAAAATTCCTGTTGACAATTACAAAAACATATTAACAGTATTGAGATTGAAACATTTTGCACCTCTTCTTGATTATTTCGACTACGAGGGTAGAAAGCTTCTTGCCGTTTACATAATCACGAATATCCTCGAGAACGAAACGCTGATACCGTCGCAGGAACAAGTAGACGCAATACTTTCGGTGGTTGCTCCGTTGGTTCAGGATCAACCGGATCAGCCAAGTATCGAGGAAGATCCAGAAGATTTTGCTGAGGAGCAAGGCCTTCTGGGAAGACTGATACATCATTTTAAGTCGGAAACGGCAGATCAACAGTACATGATATTGAGCGCAGCAAGAAAACACTTCAGCGCTGGTGGCAACAAGAGAATTAAATATACACTTCCACCGATAGTCTTTCAGGCATATCAACTAGCATTCACTTACAAAACCCTCAAGGATCAGGTTTGTACAAGGGTTTTTTTTCTTATCAAAGCTAATTATATAGTAAACCATTCCTCGGCTCTATACAATGTTTTTTTCAGGATGAGATGTGGCAGAAGAAGTGTCAAAAGATCTTTCAGTTTTGTCACGCAACGATAACGGCATTGATGAAAGCCGAACTCGCCGAATTGCCATTGAGGCTTTTCCTTCAGGGAGCTCTCGCTATTGGTGAAATAAGATTTGACAATTTCGAGATGGTAGCTTACGAATTCATGAGCCAAGCGTTCTCGATATACGAGGATGAGATAAGCGACTCGAAAGCGCAGCTTGCTGCGATCACGCTAATTATCGCCACGTTCGAACAAATGAGCTGCTTCGGTGAGGAAAATTCTGAGCCTGTGAGAAATCAGTGTGCCCTTTATGCTAGCAAGTTGCTGAGAAAACCGGATCAATGTCGGGGCGTCGCAACATGTTCGCATATCTTTTGGTCCGGAAAATCTTTGGCAACCGGAGGCAAAGAGGTAATTAAAATCTTGATCAAATGTTTGTCAGGAAAATGTCCATTTTATATCTCATATTCTATTTTTTTACCAGATGCAGGATGGGAACAAAGTATTGGATTGCTTGAAAAAAGGAATACGTATAGCTAGCCAGTGTATGGATACGTCCGTTCAGGTGCAACTGTACGTGGAATTGTTAAACCATTATATCTACTTCTACGAAAAGGAAAATTCATCTGTAAGTGTCGTGTGATAAACGAACGATAATTCCAATGGTATTGATTAAACCGGTGGTTAACGATTCAATTTCCAACCATTTTTGTTTTCAGGTTACTGTGCAGATTCTTAATCAAGTTATCGCAAAGATAAAGGAAGAATTACCGAATCTGGGTGTCAGCGAGGAAACTGAACAAATCCAGAAACACCTTGCAAATACTTTGGAACATCTTCGCAATCGTATGAGATGTTCAGATACCGAAGGACAGTTGTATCATGGTCTCGTACTCTAAGAGATCACATCTTATCGATATTTGTAATTTTGTACATATATAATTATTTACCGAAATTCGATCGAAGTCACATGAACGTGATTCGGTCTATAGCGCCATGAAACGCTATCAATCATGATTTTGTTATTCTTTGAAACATACAAAAAAGAAATATTTGTTACACTCAATGGTTACCGATTCAAAATATCAGTAGGTCTTTCCTTACCAGTTCTGGTAAAATTACGTATTTTGAATAACTATGAAAAAATTTACCATTTTTTTATCGGTTGGGAGAATTATAGCCATGCGATAAATTTTAAAATCATAGAATGCTTCAATAAACATATTTGTTAATGTATAAAGTATAATATTATAATAATCTATACGTCAATGTTTTGTTTGTATATTTGTCGCAATAAAATTTTTATACATAAATTCACCAATACCAGATTAATCGCCAGATTAATCGATCGTGAAGGTGATTAAAGTACATAAAATAATATCTTAATTAGTGGTACAAAGCTGAATCCAAGTTAAATACCGCTTAGACATCGAAAGTCACACTTCGTATCGGGATGACAAAATGTTGAAAGAGGTTACAATGGATATTTCAGTTGAGGAAAGGTCGGGCAATGAGAGTCAGTCAGAAACATGCCAAACAATGTAAATTTTCATATTTCGATAAACCGAAAGCTCGGGAAGCGATCGTATTTTCATAGTCGTGACCGAAAATCGATTGCGCTCCTAATGAATCAATAAAACAATAAAATTGATAGAGAAATTACAAAAGTGGCTAACTTCACGTGAAAACCTGTTTTTGAATTTTCTCAAGGCGTTCGCAGAACAAATGTAATTAATCTAATAAACATCAATAAATAATATGTCGAAAAAATGATGAATGTTGATTGTATTCGGTCAATATTACAATAGTGTCTATATCATCGGTAATTGTAACTATTGCTCATTTGATCTTAGTGGCGACGCTCATGAGTCAAACACTTGTTGACCCGAGGATTACCAGTTGGGCACGTGCGGTATATGCTACATATAAAACACTGTAATTTGAGGATATTATTCCTTTGAACCACAATGGGCAAAGGACGTAGGCACAAGCCTAAAAAGAATTTTGCTGAGAAGCGTCGTGAAAAGCAAAAGGTATCATCTTTTTGCTTTGTATTTTTCTTAACGATAACCGGTAATTGAAAAGAGGTTATGTTGTCTATGTACATTTCATCGACACATTCATATTCTTTACAATTTATCAATGTTCCGTAAAGGAAACATTGATTGCGATAAAATTGAAATAATCTAAGGCTCGCAAAAACTCGGTTTTTACCAATTTAATTTCATTATCGAATTTGTTTTTCGTAGGAATCAGTTTTTACCTGCTCGATCCTATTATGGATTTGACTGCTTACTTTTGAATACTTCATGTTTCTAGAACAAGGATGAATGGGACAAGAGGCCTCAGCGTTGTTACGCTGACATTATTAGGGAAAACAAAGATTTTGAGAATTATTACAAGACTCAAAATATTGTAGCGGAAGAACATTGGGAACAATTCATGAGTACAATGAGGGAAAATCTTCCAGTTGCGTTTCGCATAACTGGCTCAAAAGCGGAGACAAAAGCTCTTCTCGAAGTAATCAAGGGTGATTTCTTCGAGGAGATACTCAACACTAAGTTGGAAAATGATCAAGATACTACAACCACGGTTGAGAAGATGAAGCCTCAGTGTTTACCCTTTTATCCGGATGGTCTTGCATGGCAATTGCAGCTCACGCGCAAAGATATCAGAAGGTCGGAGGCATATTTCAGATTACATAATTTTTTGATATCCGAAACCAGCAGTGGAAGTATCAGTAGACAGGAGGTAGTCAGTATGATACCTCCCTTGGTATTGGATGTCAAACCTTGGCATAAGGTCAGCTATAGAATAATAAAAATTTAATTATTATGATTCATTATAATTATTAAGTACTCACAATACTAAAATTCATCTCAGGTTCTTGATATGTGTGCCGCACCTGGCTCAAAGACTGCCCAGCTGATCGAAGCTATTCATGCTGATGAAAAAGTTGCACATCCCAGTATGTAAACTAGTCGAGTGACAATAATTGATTTTTTTAATCGTCAGCTCAGTAATTTTTTCTTAAATTGTTCCAGTACTTTTTTTTGTAAAAAATTGTTCATTCTTCTTTCAGAGGGTTTTGTAATAGCCAATGATTTAGACAATAACCGCTGCTATATGTTAGTACATCAGGCAAAGAGGCTGAACAGCCCAAACATTTTAATTACTAATCACGATTCTTCGGTAATGCCAAATTTCGACATTACGAATTCGGATGGTACGAAAGGCCTATTGAAGTGAGTCTAACTGAAAAAGAATATTTCTGAAAACCTCTTTCACCCGATGCTCATGACAATTTTTCTTCGATAGATTTGATAGAATATTGGCGGACGTGCCTTGCAGCGGTGACGGTACTATGAGGAAAAATCCTGATATTTGGTGCAAATGGAGTCCGGCAAATGGAAATAATCTTCACGGGTAAATGAGAGCAAATATTTTTCGCTTTGATTCATTAGAAAATAAATAATGAGAACATTTTTTATATTATGCACTTTATTTTGTAGAATTCAGTACAGGATAGCTAAGAGGGGTTTGGAATTATTAGAAGTTGGTGGAAAAATGGTTTATTCCACGTGTTCGCTAAATCCTATCGAGAACGAGGCAGTTTTGCACAGGCTTCTTTGTGAAACTGGTGATTCTGTTCGTATCGTAGATGGTAGAGATGCCGTACCGGGTCTCATATGTGACCCTGGTGTAACGAGCTGGCAGCCTGGATCCAAGAATTTGAATTATTACAAAACATGGGAAGAGGTACCCGAACAATGGCAAACGCAGATACGACCAAAAATGTTCCCTCCGAAGCCTGAAGATGCTCACAAGTACAATCTCGAAAAAAGGTAAATATAATTCGTTTTATAATTGGACAATAATTATCGATTCTTAATTACACAAATATCTTCAAAAAACAGCATGAGGATATTGCCGCATCATCAAGATACTGGTGGCTTTTTCGTAGCGGTATTGGAAAAATTGAAGACTCTTCCTTGGGAAAGTGATGCAATCGTCGCGTCTCAAATTGCCGAACAAACAAATACCGAGAATACCACGAATATCGTCAGTCTCGAGGAACAAGCTGCGAAGGATGAAAAGGAGACAGGTGATAAAAAAAGATCTCTCGACGATGCGAAAAATCCATGGGGTCCGCAGAGAAAACGTAAAAGAGTTATCGGATATCGCGAAGATCCCTTTGTTTTTTTCAAAGACGAGAAAGAGGATGTTTGGTCCTCGATCAAGTACGTTTCTTTGATCAAAAATATTTTCACCGGTTATCATATCGAAGAAAAAATAATCATAATCCAAAAATATTTTTTTAGAGAGTTTTACAATATTTCTGACGAATTGGATCCTCGCTGCTTGCTCGTGAGATGTCACGAGGGCAAAAAAAAGAACGTTTACTTCACGTCACCAGCTATTCGTGATATCGTTCTTGCGAACGAGGACAGAGTCAAGATGATCAATACAGGCGTCAAGACTTTCGTTCGATGTGACAATAAGAACATGAAATGCGCATTTAGACTTGCCCAAGAGGGTATGAGAAGTATATTTTCATACATTGGCGAGGAACGAAAGGTTCAGATATGCAAGGAAGATTTGATAATGCTTTTGCAAAACGACGATCCTCATACACCACCGGAAATTGAGAAATTGAGCAAACCGACGCAAGAACGTCTCAAGGATTTTGGTGAGAGAGCTTTCCAGATTTGTAAACATAACAATTTTAATAAATTTGTCTGCGCATCAACTATTTCCTTAATATATTGGAGATTAAGAGTGGTAATTAAAGACTATTTTCTATTTTATAAACAGCAACAGGCAGCTGTATACTTTTATATACGGACAAGAGTTCCGACAATTCTGATCCATTAAAGTTGGACATGGTCGGATGGCGTGGGACAATGTCTCTCAGAGCTTACGTTCCTATTCACGACGCCATACATTACTTGCGTCTTCTCGGTGCTGATTGTTCCAAGTTTGGTGAGTAAACAAAATGTGTTCAATTATAAAAATTGAAAAACGTTTCGAAGCTATTATAATAAATTTCATATGTACAGAGAAAAACAAATTCAAGGAAAACAGAGACGCGATAGCACAGAAAAACGAAGCTGCGAACGGCAACGATTTGGAAGATGGTACTTCAAACGAGAAAATGCTGGAAGTGACGAACGAGGCGATAGAATCCATGGAAACTGTTCCAGCGGTGAAAACAACTTGATTTGTAATTCGAACGATGATGTCGTGCGGAGCGTTTGAAATTTGTTGACGTACCTATTCAAAATGGGGAGACAATAAAACGATCACGATCTCAATTATACAAGAGTCTCAATTGATTTGCTTGCGAGTCGAGTGAACAAAAATTAAACGTTTTTAAAGCGATCCATTGGAAAATTGTTAATGCAATGGAATAAGAAATTCGAGTCGTGAATAAGATTTATAAAAGATTATTAAAAATTTGTTCCATTCTTCGGTCGAAGCAACTTGAACATTTTTCATTTTCCTTATTAAATAAATGTTGCCCGAGGAAAGATACAGGATGAATTACGAGCGTAGAAAAACATCAGGAAATTACGGTTGATGAAAATAGAGCGCAAAGAATGAATTTCGTTTTTAAATTTATTTGACTGTTATCGTTCAACCTCGTTTCGGCGAAGATTAGTGATAAACGATCTTACATAATATCGTAGGAGTATTACAAACGTGGCCGGATGTAGAGGTATTATCGATATTGACCCTGCCAAAAATCGTTGAATTTCATTATATTTTTTGTGTTACAAATGTAATGGCAAGACGCTAGAGTCTGTCATGTAAGGCATGGAACAATGCTTCGTGGAATTTGTAAGATTTTTGTTATTTGTTGCGTCAGACATTTTACGGCACGTATACACGATTTGCTCGTTGAATTTTCGTTCGAACATAAATTGACACCACGATGACAGACTTGTTTTTGTCACTTCTAGTGATCTTACTAGCTAATTTCTAAAGGACGGGATTTCACTATTCTGAATTTCTTTTCAATTTTAATATATGTATAAATATGCAAAAACATTACATGACTAGTAACAGATACATAAACTACAAAAAAAAAAACAAGAGAGAGAGAGAGATACAAGAAAATGAAAAAGGGAATTCGAAAAATCTACAACTTTTGGCAATCCAACAGTTTGGATTGCTACAACTAATGCTAGTAATCGCGTCCAGTCGGCGACGTCATTTTTCCACTTAAATTTTGTGAGTTTGATGGAGATTTCGTGCCTGTGAAATTATTGAGTGTTTAAGAACAACAAATAAATCAAATCAGAATTGTTGAAAAATCATAAGTACAAAATTCAAGAAAACTCACAAGTTTTACTAATTTTATTACGGGGATTATTCGTGCAGGGATGTTCGCCCATAAGATGTTCTCTCCATTTGTTTTGATTGACTAGAGCACGACATAACGGGCATCGTTCGTATCCTTCTATGGGCTCTGGGAAGAACATTGATTTATATTCTATTTTTCGTTCTCAGGACATCCATTGACCATAGAAATGTCGCAAAAATCGACTTACTTGTACACTTCTCATCTTTGGCATGTTCCGGAAAAGCTTTCTCCAGCACAGCCTGTTTGCAAATATCGCATTTGACGTAATTATTTCTCAGATCACATTCATCTGAAAATGAGAAATTTATGAAAATAATTGATACTCAACGAAACATCAAAAATGTACAAATGTCAGTAGAGACTTACTCAATAGATGTAAATTTAAGTAAGAAATTTCAACGACTTGTTTGCACGCCTCGCATCTCGTCAGCATGGGACAGCTTCGCCAGTAATGTATATTCAGACCTTCCTCTGAATATACCTGGCCTTTCGACAAACAAAATATACATAATCTGAAATTAAAAAAGAAACAGATGTGAACGTTTGAAAAAATTATGTTGCCAAAAACTTGTAAGATAGGAATGTAGGGATAGGATTACTTGTCTCCTTTATGATCCGTGCTATTCTCTGATGGAGATGTGACACTCGTTGAACTTTCCGTACTGACCACAGGACTTGTTCTTGGAGGTGATTTTGCAAGACTCGCAACATTGTTATCTATCGACTTTGTACGCGTTGGAGTAGCGGTTGTTTTTTGCGAAGACTCTGTTTCTTTTTTTCTCTAGAAAAAAGAAATATAGGATAGTGACACGTCTCGATAATCCATTATCCTTGTGTTGAATGTTGAAAGTAATAAGAAAAGGAAAGTCTACCTGAAGATCTATCAAATCAAACTCATGGAAAAGTTGGCGATAGAGCAAATTCCTTCTCGTTATGTCGTCGTCCGGTGGCAATTGTTTCCTCACGAGACGTGGATTGACTTTGTACACAAGGACCAAAATTCTCTCCGATACTTTTCTCACAGCCTCAGCCGGATGATGCAAACCGGAACAGCCCAGTTCGGACAACGTACGACATGTGAGTCCACTGCAACAATTACAGTATCTTATCAGAGCAAACGAAGATTAATTTTCAGTTGTTTATTTTTTTGAGGAGGGACCTTTGCTAATCGACGATTTGCTCAATAACTTTTTAGCAAAAGAAAATGCACTCGAATTGCACATTTCTAAAATTTATTGGCAAACTTCACAATTTACTTTAAGAATTTGTAAATTTCATGGAATCTTGGAAATTTCCAATATCAATTGCAAAGACCTGAGATTCCCCAAAAAAGGGAAGGCTTTATTCTTATTTAGAATTTTAATGATGTTTTTTTCCAGAGATTTTCACCTTTGCTTATCCGTCGAAATACCGTGATTCAGGATGAGCTGTTCGACCATTTCCAGTCTGCTCAGTGCTAATCTTTGATGAGTGCTGCTACTAACTGGCCGACTGAGAGCAACCGGTATAATGTGCAAATCCCTAACGCACTTGCAATCTGCCATACTCAGAATCGTGTGAATTGCCATATTGTGGATTCTTGGTGTCGTGTCTCCTGATTTAGTCAATAATTCAGGTAACAGACGATCAACGCTCCGTGCTATTTCGGCTGATGATACTCTGTTGAGTGAGGAAACGATTTTTTTTGTAAGTTATAAAAGAATGAATCATGAAAATGAACTTCAAGTTGAACTACAAATTATAATTTCTAAACTTAATTATATTAATCTACAATTATCTCTTACAGATTTACCTGTCGGTGGCAAATTCAGCGAAGAAAATTCTGATGAGCTGCGCTGCGAGGCTGTAAACACTAAAAACTTTATCCCTGAGTGCCCTGTGTAACAATAGAATAGTCGCTCTAGCTGTCTTGTTGGCTGAATGTTTGGAAACTTCGGTATCGAAAGTTCTTAGTTCTTCCTTCAATTGCATGAGACCCTCTTCCTTATCCGTGAATTGTTTCGAGTAAAACTTTTCCACCTTAAAGGATAAATTATTTTTTTGAATATGTTATAAAATTCTGTGTACTGGAGGAATCAATCGTTTTACCATGTCCATGCCAAAAACTGTAATTGGCAAAGCAGCTTGTTTCTTCTCTCTATCGTTGAGCTTGGAAGTCACTTTTATTTCCAAATTGTCCATGTGACATTCTCTCGTGAATTCGTTGGTATGCGAGCTGCAAGATCAATTTTGTTTCAGACTCCTATAACAATTCCTGACTTTCTTCTCAACATTCTATCGACTATTTGCAAATATTAAATTTAATTTTTCTAAGCTAATTGAAATTTACTGTCGCAGAGCTGGAATGGTTCTCTCCTCGTAAGCTTCGTAACTCGATCTCAGAGATGGTCCAGCGGATTTGGTCTTTCTTCTGAGCGAGCCCTTGTTGCAATTGTTGTGCCTCTCGAGAACTCCGTTCGGTGGACTGTCGGTGATTTCTACGAACAAATTTGCATTCGTTAATAAATTGAATAAATGTAACTTCACGTTTACAGGAAAACTAACCAGGACTATTTGGTTTTTGATGCAAAGGCGAAACCGGTGGTTGATGAGCAGGACCGGTTGGCGAAAGAGCTCCTTCGCGACTAGGTGGTACAACCAAACGTGGTGGTGAAGATATGTCTTCCGGTGCTATCGCAGCAGCCGAGCTACATGCGGGTTCTACCGCCAGTGGCTCCTTCCCTTCCACCGAAGACAAATTATTTTTCTCCAGTGGCTAAAAGAATGACGAAAAAATTGTAATAAATCAAACGGTAAGATTATCTATCCTACTTGCATTTAAAAACAATTTTACCCCATTAATCTCTAATAAATCTTCTATTTCCAGGCTCTGATAAACTTGCTGTCGATATTGCTGGGCCTGAGCTTTTTTTGCCTTCGCCTTGTCATAATCTTCGAGGGCTATGGCATACTTTTTTTCCAACTCGTACTTTCCAAGACGCTCGCCGGCTTTTCGAAGATTTTCCATCGCTACTTTGAGCTTCGAGGCGTATTCGAATCTTTCCTCTGTAATGAAAAGACAGGTTTACAGTTGTTTGGTAGTTGTAGAGAATTCAAGTTATAAAATTCAACATAGACTCAAATATTGATATGCTTAAATGTAAAAAATGTGAATATTATGAATGTGAAGCTTTCTTTTTTATAATTGTAAGAACTGCGATTACTCACCCTCCGCAGCTTGGAGTTTCTTTGCCTCCATTTGTCTGATAATCTTGGCAACCTCACGATCGACGTACATCTCGAATGCTAAATCGTCGTAAGGCGATGTGTAATGAGGATTATAAGGAGCATCCCCTTGGCCAGTCAGTTCCTGCCCGTATGGATCGCCGAGAATATTAACGGCTATAAGGCCCACCTAGTGTACAAGAAAACAAATTGTAATATCATTCCTTTTTTTTCAATACAAAAATATTTATTTCTTCTCGTTTCAGGGAGGAGCCAGTGAGCACAAAAAAACTTGCAGAGCTAGAAAACTGCTGCTTTAAGGAAAAAGGGAACAAAGAGGACGTTGAGGAAATGGATTTAATTGAAAGCACTTCATACTTGTCCATGAATGTTGTGCGCGTTATTGTGCTGCTTGTGAAGACGAAGTTTGAGAGACAGCGCTTCGGTTTCCGGTAGTGCTACGCTTTTCAGTTCACGACTCTTGTACAAGGTCGAAGCATTGTCGGAAAGCGTTATGTAGCCCAGATAAGTGAAATCGGTCGAGGCGGAAGCGTTTTCCTCGCGAGTTGTCCAGATCTCCAATTTCTCAGCTACGACACAAACGTCATTATTGCAACGTACTATGCAAAGAGTTTTATTCTCGCTATACAGTGATGGAAAAGATAACTAAAAAAGTGTCTAATCTTTTCTTTCTAGAAAGGCAAATGGAAATCTGTTTTCCATCGTGTGGCTAAATTTATAGAAATTATATTATAGTTTCATAACGATATAAATATTATTTTTAGAAAAATGATGGGATTGTTATTGATAATTAGAAATTAAGAAAATCCATTCTTTTTCTTCGTTTAAACTTCTTTTCTTCCTACAAAGGCAAATGGAATTCTGTTTTTCATCGTATGGCTAAATTTATAGAAATTATATTATAGTTTCATAACGATATAAATATTGTTTTTAGAAAAATGATGGGATTGTTATTGATAATTGGAAATTAAGAAAATTCATTGTTTTTCTTCTTTTAAACTTCCTTTCTTCCTACAAAGGCAAATGGAAATCTGTTTTTCATCGTGTGACTAAATTTATAGAAATTATATTATAGTTTCATAACGATATAAATATTATTTTTAGAAAAATGATGGGATTGTTATTGATAATTAGAAATTAAGAAAATCCATTCTTTTTCTACTTTTAATCTTCTTTTCTTTCTACAAAGGCAAGTGGAAATCTGTTTTCCACCATGTGACTAAATTTATAGAAATTATATTATAGTTTCATAACGATATAAATATTATTTTTAGAAAAATGATGGGATTGTTATTGATAATTAGAAATTAAGAAAATCCATTTTTTTTCTTCTTTTAAACTTCTGTTCCTCCTACAAAGGCAAATGGAAATCTGTTTTCCATCGTGTGACTAAATTATAGAAATTACATTATAGTTTCATAACTATATAAATATTGTTTTTAAAAAAATGATGGGATTGTTATTGATAATTAGAAGTTAAGAAAATCCATTCTTTTTCTTCTTTTCTTCCTACAAAAGCAAATGGAAATTTGTTTTCCATCGTGTGGCTAAATTTATAGAAATTATATTATAGTTTCATAACGATATAAATATTATTTTTAGAAAAATGATGGGATTGTTATTGATAATTAGAAATTAAGAAAATCCATTCTTTTTCTTCTTTTAAACTTCTTTTCTTCCTACAAAGACAAATGGAAATCTGTTTTCCATCGTGTGGCTGAGTTTATAAAAATTATATTATAGTTTCATAACTATATAAACATTATTTTTAGAAAAATGATGGGATTGTTATTGATAATTAGAAATTAAGAAAATCCATTCTTTTTCTTCTTTCAATGATAATTAATACTTTTAAGGTTGACTAACGTATGAGATATTGATGAGCCAGAACTTGTATCCTTGTCAATTTCGTCGGACCGTGGAGTCGAAGGATGAGCTCCTGAGGATATGCGCATCTTCTCGCACTTTGCCAACCCCTCACGGTCGGCCCATGGACGTTTAGTTCCAACGAGGAATGTCTCTCCTCATCGCCTAATTGAAACAGCGAGACAACAAGAAATCACGAGAATCAAATCATCTTGTAAAAAAAAAAGTGACGAATATTACTTTGTGAAAAAATAGAATAGCATCTTCTTTCTAGACAGAAACTGCAAAGTCATATTCTCTGCATCGTCGAGCACGTGTCTCATCGTAGAAGAAACCGCATAATAATTCTCAACCGAATACAAACTTTTCTCCAATTATTCCAAATCACTAAGAAAATCCAAGAAAAATAAAAAACTGTCTATCCAATTCCCAAAAATCAATGTTACCCTTGATTATCCGCTCGTCCCATTTCACAAACCTATAGAATTTTTACACAACCCCCCCGTGTCGAATAAAACCTTTTTCATATACAAAAAAAAATAGATTTGTAAACAAAAAATTGATTCTTGCAAAATTGTAAATTCCTTAAAAATAAATTCACCGAGTTATCTTTGCGAATCGAGCAAATTATTAACGTCGCAGTGGAGGACAGGGAAGAAATTTGGTGGAAAAAAAACTTACTCGTGGCGTACACGACGCTGAATCCAATTTTCCTTGGCATTTTCGTTGATTTTAGTTTTCTTCTTTGGACGATTATCGGCGATAACGAAACCAAACAGGATTATGTTTGTTGATAACGAATTTAAACGACACAGCCATGTTTAAAAAGCTCGATCGTACGAGTAAGAGAAAGAAAAAAATGTGATGGGGTGACACGCGTTTTACCCCCGGCGGACGGGAATTACACCCCCGCTAGGTCTTGCTCGACACAGTCGTTGCGACGAAGCTTGCCACCGAACTGAGAGAACTTCGCCAGTTTGTTCGTGGCAGAGGTTGCAACCTAACGGGGGTCTCCTCGTTTTATTAATATCTTGCGTGAGGGATGATATACAGGGTGGTTTGGCTGGGGGTGGAATTTGCGCGATAGTATCGTCTGCCCGATAGGGGTAGATTTGGTGGAGCCTTTTTTCAATGCTCGTCACTCTATCGACTCAATTTTATTTTTACTGCCCTAATCTCAATGTTTCTTCCTTTCATTTTTTGGATTTTTTTTTTATCCTCTGTACTATTTCTTTAAACAAAAAAACAAAAGCTAATCTTTTTATAGAAAGAGAGAGGGACTTCAATTAATTAAAAGTTTGTAGATAAAAAGTAATGAGAATTGATTATAAAAAGTGAAACTGAATGAATAATAGAATTAAGAAAAATAAATTTAATTGTTTCCTATCAATTTATTATTTTTACTATTAATATAGGGAAGCGCATGTTTGGCGGGTTTTGAGTTTGTAACTTTAATGAAAGTAAAATTAAAGGATTTTGAAAATTTGTAATTATATAAGATTTGTAAATTGTTGATTTTTTTATGAAACTGTAATGATTATTGTTATCAATGATGATAAAGAAACGCCACGTTTTATTACGCTACTGTAATGGCATTGGGGTGGGAAAGTGGAATCGCACAGAGGAGACAGCCAACCCTGTCGAGTTGGGGGTTCGTTTCTTGGAACGAGACACCACGGAAAAAATGATTAAATATTGCAGCGACGAATCGTCGTTCGGGTCTGGCGACCTTCCGCACTTTTTTATCCGAATCTCGTCCCTCGCAAAAACGATCTTCCTTGTTGTGCCACTTTTAGGCTTCCGGTGTTAATTTCTTATGGTAGTGTCAAAATGTGGACGAGCGAATTTTGTAATGGATCAATAAACGGAGGCTGTGTGACGTCAGAGGGTGCGGCGTGAGTAGGCAAAGGCGGAAATTCGACACGAATCGTTACTCGCCCTATATTCACCCACGTGGATACGCACGTGCATTGCCCAAGGGAGTTTCTCTTTTAATTAGCAAGCTTTTAATGCATTTTTACCGGTGTGGTATCTTCTATAATTAAGAGAAGAGAAAAGAATATTTATTGCACGAATATATTTCAACAAGATTATTAATTGCAGCATATAAAGGAGACCCTCGATGCTAATGGAATGTTGATTAAGTCGTGGCGAAAAGATACAAGAGACCTTTGAGGAATTGTACGATCTCCGAACCTCCGAGCTTCGATTCACCGTAAACACGGTCGACGAACGATATTGGCACTGCTCCGATTGTGTAATTAAATTGACGAGCTCGAACTATCATTTCCATTTGGAAAACGTAACCCTTCGAGATGCAGGCTTGTATGAGCTTCTCCAGAACATCTTTCTTGTATAGTCTATTGGGGAAAATCAAAGTTTATTACGTGGCCAATGTTAATTAACGAGCATCGACAAGTTTTTGGAAGAAACATTTTACCTGAAGCTTCCGGTAAGGTCACTGACACCTGGACGAAGGAGGACTTGAGTCATGAAATTAGCAGCACGGCTCATTAACTTTCTCTTGAAATCCCAGCCGTAAACTCCGCCATCACCTTCGTATCTTGTTCCAGTGACGATGTCCAGAGACAATTTTTGTTGTTGTTCAATCATTTTTGGAATGAATTTAGGCTGCAAATAATTTTCTAATGGTTAGGTGTTTATTGAAATGATTTCTTCTATTGATTAAGTTTACCAAGGTTATGAACTAAGATTCATTCCTCTTATATCGACGTACCTGGGCCAATGTAATCGCACTTAATTATGAATAGAAAATAATTATACGCTGTGTACGTACATGATGCGAGAGATCAGCATCCATGATAACAATAAAATTTCCACTAGCGTGCTTGATACCATGAATATAAGCTGTTCCAAGGCCAAGTTTCTTTTCCCTCGGCCGCAGCAAAATTTTGTCTTCTCCATAAAGCTTCTGGAGTCTCTTTGCCACGTCTAACGTACCATCTGGTGAACCATCGTCGATGACAATGATCTCATAAGGAAAACCACTGAAAAAATGCAAATATGATACATTATTCGTTATTATCTCAAATTATTTAGATTCAGCAACATTAGGAGCATTGGGGTTATGTTTTTAGTCACCATTGATCCATATACTTCACAATGAGCCATACAATGATCGGTAAATTCTCCACTTCGTTGTACGTGGGCAAAAGAATCGAATATTTATCAGTTTTCGATTCTTTCGAATCATTTTCTTCCTTTTCACAAACTTTCTCTGTTGTCATTTTAAAGCGTAAAAATTTATCGAACTATCGGCGGCTATGGATTTAATCACACTGCCGAACACCGCATCGGTGCAGATTCCGAAATTCCACGAGAACACGTAAGCATGCCCGTGAAATCAGCTGTAGTTTGACAGCAAGAAAAATGTGCGCGTCGTGCTGCAGTGAAGACTTGAGAGTGCCTCGAAGTGTTTAGGTTTATATAAATGGACAGTGAAATTTTCCGAATATGGGAAAGACCACTAAAGTAGTCGTGTGTGGTATGAAAGGGGTTGGAAAAACCGCTCTACTCGAGCAGCTCATATATGGCAACGTCACTACAAAGACTGTGAGTTTTGAGGTTATACACGCTACATACTTCCATTCTGTCAAATTCGAGATTTTTGCAATTTCTATATTATTGTTTAAAGATCGAGAATAATCGTGAGGGGTGAGTTTTAAATTCTGGGTTGGGAAGAACACAATTTCAACATTTTTGGATTTGTTGTATAATCGTAGAGAAAATTTGTGACACAGGATGAAAAATGGTGAGGTTTTGCCCTCAGTATTACAATTATTTACGAAGATACATTTAATTGTACATTTAAAAAACTTTCTCGATGAATATTTGTATATATATTTATTCAAATGTGATTTTCTATACTAATGATGTTTCTATTGGGGTTTTGTAATATTTTGACTTTTTATAAAGAACCTGTGAATACTCGAGCTTGGCGCAAACAATGATGATAGAATCAAGATTTACCTATTGAAGATTGTTAATTTTCATTTGATTTTTACTTTTACTCCCCTAACATCAGGAAATACATCCAACCATAGAGGATATCTATGTCGCCAACATAGAGACGGATCGAGGGACGAAAGAAAAAGTCAGGTTCTACGACACAGCCGGACTGGAGCCTTTGCACAACAATACCAATAATCAGCAGCTGGCGCGTCATTATCTTGGCTTTGCAGATGGCTATGTTCTTGTTTATGACACTGCCAAGCCCGAATCTCTGGATCTATTGTTCCCGCTGAAAAAGGATATAGACAAGAACAAAGATAAGAAAGAAATAACTGTGATCGTAGTTGGTAACAGAACGAAGAGCGAGTCGGAGCCTCAGTGTCTGGAGAACACAGCGAGTAGAGCTGCGAATTGGTGTACCAGAGAAAAGCTCAAACACTTTGAAGTCAACGCTATGAGCAGAATCACACTGTACGAGGCCTTTATATATCTGACCTCAAAATTGAATCCCCTGCAAAACAAAAGTACATTTCCTCAATTGAGCATGGGACGCAAGAATATCAAGACCGAGGCCACTTGATGGTGTTGTTATTTTATCAATGCCCGTCGTTGAATTGTCGCAATAATTGCTAAAAGAATGGCGAACACACTTGGCATTTGTAATAATGTGATTTTAAAGATGCATTACGATTTTCTGTTTCTCGTGAGAGTATCTTAGAAATAATTCTATTCTGTAGCGCGTACGGATTTGACCGGCTGAAGAGAAATTTATTTATTGCGTGTGACAAAAAGAAAGAAGATATTTTTCCGGACACGCTTATTTAGTCATTCGTATATTATCGAGCGGCAAGACCGCTGCATTTAAATTCTTCATGCATGGTTTAATATTTTTCCTTAATAATTAAAATACAAGAAGATGTTTTCTCAATTGCTAATTCAGCATTCAAAGGGTCAAATATCAAGATTCGATTTACATTAAAATAGCATAGATACGTTGAACAATTAAGAAACTAGAATTTAAGAAAACAAACAAAAAAGTACTTAAAATCATTCTGCCCTCTAGATGATTACCACAACGAAATCACCAGTACAAATTCGTATACATAGTTTTTATATGATAGTTTCGTTATTACTTATGTTCTTAGCGCTTTACCATAAGTAAATAGCAGCGATGAAAATAACAGCAGCCAATATTATTGAAAAGCCTTCTTTCAACTGGCAAACAAAAAATAGCTCATGACAATGTCGTTACCTCGGATTGAAAGCGTATATTTCCTGTTTTATCGTACTTAGAATCGTTGGTTGAAATGAAGGACCGAGGAAAATACGTTATTACACCCGCATAGTCATCCTAATATCGCGCAATCTACACGACTTCCGATATAACCCGCAGGCACGCTTTTTGTGCTTCTCTTATTAATACGATGGGACCAGACGAGGCGAAATAACAAAAAAAAAAAACAACAACAACAACAACAAAAAAGTAAAAGCGAAAAATGTAAAAGGGGCATTTGCAAAAATTCTATGGAATAAAAATGTCTTCTATGGAATAAAAAACAACAACAACAACAAAATAAAAGCGAAAAATTTAAAAGGGGCATTTGCAAAAATTCTATGGAATAAAAATGTGTTTGTTTTATTTACAAAAATATGCAATCATTCGTTTATTAAAAAAAGAATCTTGATATTGTAATGTGAATCACATTGTTCGTTGAAAAAGAATTATAATAAAAATATTACGTCATTACGAATGAAACAAAACAATCAGAACACGTTGCTACCAAACGATAGCCTTTCTCAGTTGTTTCAATTTTATTAACGATCCGAACACAAAGTCCCACAATCTGCTGCTGATGCCGAATCCTAAAATAATCCAAATGCTTTCTATTAGAATTTTCAAAGATTCGCCAAATAATTAATTCTCGAGTGCGAACAATGAGATGGATTGAATTTTTGTTTGGATTAAAATACGTACCTTGATCGTGATGTGAAAAATGATGATGATTGTGATAACGTTTCATCACGTAAAGATAGGACTCTGACCTTGGACTTCCGTGATGTAAGTAGTAGTGAATTAAATCGTAACACAAATATCCTGCAATTTTTATGTAAAGATTTGTTTTTCTTAGAACAAATTCATTGAGATAATTTTGTATTTTGTTTATACAGGGTGAATTTCATAAGTTGTAGCAGGCTTTATTTTAAGGTAGATGGGTTCATTACAAACAAAAGTTGCAAATATACATTAGAGATATTTCTAATGGTTTACGAGATATAAATGTTTAAAGTTGGTCCAATCAGAGCGCGCCGAGAAGCGTTGGCGCCGCCCACTCTCACCCTAGACGTAGGCATAGCACAGTGTAAGGCGTTACATTTGCAAAATTCAGAGCAGTCAATTTTATTTATTATATTATTACGCAGTCATTTTTATTTCTCGACTATTGGCTGTTAGAGCGGGTAGTGGGCGGCTCCAATTCTTCTCGGTGCGCTCTGATTGGACCAACTTAAAAGACGTATATCTCGTAAACTATTAAAAATATCCCCAATGTACATTTACAACTTTTGCTTGTAATGATCCCATCTACCTTAGAATAAAGCCTGTTACACCTTATGAAATTCACCCTGTATAACAAACGTTACCTGTCATGGTTCCAGCTGCAACAAAATCTATCATCACATCCGGTAATACTGCTTTGTACAAGCTATAAAAGATCGTGGCGATTACCACAGCCGGAAGAGGCGGAAATACCAATCTCTGATCGTCGAAAGGTGCCTGTCGATGGAGAAATAATAATTTAGTCAGTATGAAGCAAAAACCCTGAAACAAATTATTATTTTTCTGTTCTTTTCAATATTCTTTTTTTAAACAGATTTTCTCACTTTATGATGCAAGCCGTGAAGAAGAAAGTGAAGCGTGATGAGGATCTTCGAATGCGGTGGTGGCTTTAAATGAAAGAGATTTCGATGCAGAACGTATTCTATAAAAGTCCAAAGTAAAATTCCACTGGACACAGCGAATAGTATCGCGAGCATGGAATAATCTGCAACAGGTAAAAGCAAGAAAAATCATTTTCCATTCATATCTCATAACAAAAATTTCGTACGAATCGACAAATGTTGTTTTTTTTTTCATTTCTAGATTTCATATCGATTTTACGTACGGACGTTTTTGGAATTGGCGCTAAATCCGAGATACATAAAATACGTTGTTATGGGTATCCAGACCATGGGAACGAGATACCACGGTGTAATCGTAACTTGTTCCAAGAAATCGGATTTGAAGAGTCTTATCGAACGATTAACCGGAAGATTCACCCATTCCCAGTATCGATCGGCCAGTTCCCCAACTTGGCTGAGCAAAGGTGCTTTCCAATCAACCAGGTTCTGCGAATCAGGCAATCATAAAACTGATCCCCTTAACTTCTTCTTGATTCCTTATCAGATATTACCGAGCATAACTAAATTATTGATCTTTGACCAGAAAGCCCAATTTCCTGTTGCATGTATTATAAAAACATGATAAAATTTTAAACGAGCGGTTAAAATTGAAATTGATTGATTTAAAAATCTGTAATACGATTGAACAATCGATTTACCTCAATATCATCGTACTCTCTTTTATTATCGACGACAAACTCTTCGAACAAGTGAAAGGCGGCATCCGAATGTGGCACGTCGTTCAATACTTTGTCCAAAGGTAATCCACGAAAGGGGCCGAGAATACCGCGTCCGCCGGGATGATTTTTCAATAAATCGCTTATCTCGTATCGCTTCCCACCATATCTGACAACAAATTTTTCGCTGTCCTTCGGGTACTTTTTTTCGGCTCTCTCGTCACGTATTCTCGCTTGAGCCGGATCCACGTTATCATTTTCTCTCGTAATGTTAACGCACATGTTTTTAATAGCGTCATAGTTCATTCCAGTATCGCAGTTACGACGATCTTTATCACCGATCATTGTCATTGTTCTTTTTTTTTGTTCTTTCGTTTTTATCTCAATTTATATGTTTCCTTTTATCGTCGTACAAACAACAATTTTACAACCGTTCGATGTAAGAAAATCCGGTAGTCAAAGTTGGTCATGCAAATCATGATCCTTGAGTTTGTATCTAAAATAATAAAATTGTTAAAATGAGCAAGAAAAAATATTTCATAATTCATCAAAATTTGTAATTAATAAAACATTTAGAAAATTGAATTATTTAATAACCAGCTGGGAAAATAATAATATTCTATAAATCTTCTACTGCAATTATTAATCGCCATATACGAGAGGTAAAACGTTTCCACCGATGTAATAAAATCCGATTAAATTTGGCGTCCTCAACAACACTCGTCTCCTCATCGTTTTAGTAATACAAGGCTACGACAACTTCCCTGTTAATCTCACTATGGGTACAGCGATTAGAGTTTTCCCGATTACAATTTTTTTCCCTGTCAAACTACCGAACATATTTATTTTACCTACTCACGGTTGTTATATCAGATAAATTGTCATCTTGCACATTTATTGATTACTGTTACGATTTAATTCCATAGTTTAATCAAATTATTGAAAACTGGCTGAGAAAATAATGAGACTAAAGGATTTAATCAAACAATAAAATACAAAAATTTTCTTATTTTTCACTGGGTTTTTAGTTCAGCTTTCTCATCGTGACCCCAAAACCGGAAAAGCTTATCGCTCCATGCTTATCTCCTCACGTGAAAATAATTCGTCTCCTGGCGCATATAGGTATCCACGATACGATAAATTAGCATAAAATTAATGTTAAATAATTTCCCACGTATATAATAATTCAAATTTCCTACTCGTACAATTCTCTCCCACATTATTCTTTGTATTATCAAGCATTCATTTATTTAGTAAAAATTCCTAATTTGCAAAACTCGTTTGGAACGAATTATCGTTCGTTAACACTGTCCTACTTTTTTCACTACCTTTACACTGTTATCATTACGTTTTTCTTTTTTTACTTCTTTCTTGCCATTATCAATATCGACTCAATGATATAATACCTCGTTCAATTAGTCTATAACTGTGCGAACGTGTTTAGCTACGACTTTGTAACCATGTGCCTGCTGCTACGAGCCCTTTCAACCCCTCGACGAACAAAAGAGCGAAGAATTAAAAAAAAAATGATGACGGTTTATTCACTTCAAAATTGCCTAAAGGGCAAATTTCTTTATTCGCTTTTTTCCTCTCTCACGTACACACACTACTTTCCTCTTCTCGCCTATGTCAATCTTACGACAATGAATCTCAAGTACGACGTTAGGTAACATCGATTAAAGCTCCAGTGTATCTATAAATTCTCAAATATGCAAATCGTCCAATATCTTACAAGCTTTAGTGGGCGTTCTATGAAACGCCTCAAATTTAATTTAATTTCACTGTGCAATCAATAAAACTAGATAAATACGTGATTAACTAGACCTTGGACTTATCACTGCGTTTTACAAAATTAATTCAATTATTCGATTAAATAAATGATCTCGTTTAATGAAAATCCTTAAATCTGATCGCACTTTGAGGAACAATTGTAAACGTTGAAACAACTTGTAAAGAAAATTTTCAAAAATTTATAAAATGAAAGAACCAATGAGAACAATTCTTTTTGATTATTACCCTGCGACTCGCCTTACTCGCGATACTAGCAAAAATAAACGTTGTCCATTCAGCTAATTAAACAACTTTTAAAGAAAATTTTCAAAAATTTATAAAATGAAAGAATTAATGAGAACAATTCTTTTCGATTATTACCCTGCGACTCGTCTTACTCGCGATACTAGCAAAAATAAACGTTGTCCATTCAGCTAATTAAACAACTTTTAAAGAAAATTTTCAAAAATTTATAAAATGAAAGAATTAATGAGAACAATTCTTTTCGATTATTACCCTGCGACTCGCCTTACTCGCGATACTAGCAAAAATAAACGTTGTCCATTCGGCTAATTAAACAACGCACTCGCACCTTCGCATCGCAAATGCATTACAACAAAAAGTCTTCTTTTCACAACATACGCGACAAAAATTCGTTCTGCAATTTACCATTTGATTAATGTTTTAGTTTTTAGCTCGTCGAGTTTGAATTTTCAAAACTTTCACTATCGTCACAACTTTATCGAGCGAAAATCGGACCGACCGATATTCGCGACGCAAGAGGTCTTAGCGCAACGCGTACCAATGAAGATCGACCATCGACGATGATCTAAGCGCAACTGCATTTGAGCAAGCTCGAACACCTTAGTCTCACTTGTTATCGGGCTCGTGCGATACCAATAGTCGCTGAGAGATAGGATGGCTTTAGAAAAACAAGAAAAAAAAATCGAACCGTCGTTCCTACAACGACATAATGTCTCTTTCGCTTGTATTAACATCGTGCGGAAATTCGTCGATTATTTTTACACGAAGTAATGAACGGGGATGATGAACGTCGATATAAACAAAACAATTAGTTTGCATCGAGAAATTATTTAATTTTTTTTCTGTGATCTCATCGGTGGACAGGAGCGATAATTATTGCTGAGTAATGTGAATTATCGCGGGACGAGACGTATATTGGATATACGATATTGTAGCGTACCTGAGACCGGCGCGGTCGAAAATAATGACCGAACAGGATTGTAAGGCCTGTTCTCAATTTGGATGTTTGGACGCTAATCGTCAGGTACGTTCGTAAGTGAAATTAATCGCCTACGAACTCGGGTTGTTTTGAATAATTCACTCGATGGTAACTTGAAGTTGAGGAATATATTTTTTGTATTACAAACGAGTATCAATCTACCAGATCGCGTATTGAATTTGAGCGGCTGATGCGTACGGTGTTTGGTTGTAGACTGAAATCTTAGAGCTCTCCGAACAATCCCTTCGGTCTTTTCTTTTCACAATTTATTTTGTGCATAATGCTGATTGGTCACTCTAGGGCTGCCTGCGGAAGGCGGAGATTTGTCATGACCAATCCCAAAAAAGTTGAGATAAATGAAAAACGTTACTAAATACTGAACGGAACTTTTTCCGAGAGGTCAGGAAATGTGTCTGGTAAGTCTCACAATTAGAAAGAAGTCACGTATATGAGTATTCAGAAAACAATGCTGTATATATAAAGAATAGAAAGGTTTCAACGGGATAGGTGCTCGACGATGAGACATTTGGTAGCCAAATGTTTTATTGTCTTGTGAGTCATCGAGGACGCGTCGAAGACAGGCAAGGCCCTTGTTTCTTACTTTATGACGGTGCTGGGCGAGAGTTCCAGTCTGACCAGGCGTAGTGAGGTAAACAAAATTGAAGGCGATGGCTCGACTTACCAGACTTGTATAGTTTTTTCGAATAGAAATATGTAAAGAAAGAAAAAATATGAAACGTTGTCTAAGCACGGAACAGATATGTTCAACAATGTTTTTTTTTTTCTTTTATTTTTTTTACAAGATCGAGATAAGTCGTTACCAAAATGTAGTTCGACTTAGTTTGTTTTATCGATAACGTATCGCACACCTCGTTGACACTAATCTACGTTGGGTTACTCATAAGTATAAGAATTTGGTATTTTTCGGACAGGTGAGCGAGCAAAAATATCGATGGGACTTTCTAAAATTTGGAAAAAATAAAAAATTACGTTATTGGAAGAAGAAAATTGCGTTTAGGAACGTTTCATCGGGATTAATTGGATTATTTCTTGTGATGATAATTGCGTATTAGACGTTCGGATAAAAAATAGCGATTGTTATTGTCAATTAACTATCGATTTTTTTAAATTATTTTTTTTAATTTCTATCGAGAGGAAAAAGGGTTTTGAGTACGTTGGGGTATTCATAAGTATAAGAATTTGGTATTTTTCGTATAGATGTGTGGGAAAAAATATCGATGGGACTTTCTAAAATTAACAAAAATTCAAAAATTAAATAATTGAAAAAAGAAATTTTTGTTGGGGAGAAATTCATCGTTATTAATTTGATTATTTCTATTCAGCTAGTCATTCAAATAAAAAATAGGGATTATTATTTGCAATTAATTATCAATTTTTTTTAACTATTTTCACTCTATTTCTATCATATTGATGAAACGTATAACAATTTGGTATTTTTTGTATAGGTGACTGGTAAAAATATCGATGGGACTTTCTAAAATTTGGAAAAAATAAAAAATTACATTATTAAAAAAAGAAATTTTCCTTCACGAAAAATTCATTGTTATTAATTCGATTATTTCTATTCAGTTTATTCCATTCACATAAAAAATAGCGATTATTATTGTCAATTAATTATCAATTTTTTAAAACTATTTTCACTCTATTTCTATCATATTGATGAAACGTATAACAATTTGGCATTTTTATTATAGATGACTGGTAAAAAATATCGATAGGACTTTCTAAAATTTGGAAAAAATAAAAAATTACATTATTAAAAAAAGAAATTTTCTTTCACGAAAAATTTATCGTTATTAATTCGATTATTTCTATTCATCCAGCCATTCAAATAAAAAAAATAGCGATTATTATCGTCAATTAATTATCCATTTTCGAAAACAATTTTCGTTTTATTTCAAGAAACAAAAGGGTTTTGAGTAAAAGGTACGTGTACTCGGCAATAAATAAGCTTTTATTTAAATATCTCGTACTTTTTTTGTATACAATATGCTCTATATAATATACCGATCTAATTTTCATTACGTCTAATACGAGGAATTGTCGCGACGAGAATAATGAATTTTCGCACTTAACGTTGCGCCGGAAGTTCAGTGTTCTCGTCGCGACAAAATACTATCGGGCATTTTAAAATACGTCGCGATTTCGTTTTTCTTTAGATTTTTTTTTTTTTTTTACTTTTACTCGATTAGCTCCGATCAATGCTTCCTCGGTATAATTCTTCGTTTTTTTTTCTTCCTTTTACGAAAAAAAAAAAAACAAAAATAAACACGTAAATTCGGGCTATCGTACTGTCCTTAATATTGTTGAACGAACGAATCCAATATACGTAATCTTTATTTATTTTGTTTCTCTCGTTCGCTATCACTGTCGGATATTTAAATTGCCAAAAAGTTTTATTGTACTATAACGAACGATTATGTTTAATCGACCCTTCGCTCCCAGCTTTAACATTAAACTGTTTTTTCGCTTCGGACACAAATCTCTCTCGTTCCATCGTGATGTTAATTTATTCGATCGATAAAACGATCGATTCGTTTGATTCGTCCTCGATCAAAATTGGAAAATCCTCTGTTTTTTCTTGTTGTTATTTTCATTTTTTTGTTTTTTTGTAAATTAGCAATTTTTCTTCCAGGCGCGTTTATAATAAATTAAACGCGCGAATCTCGTCGCTGGTAACGAAGGGCTTTTCGATAATCGAACCGATTATCGATTATATCCGAGTAGAGAACGAATGAATTTGTCGATATAACAATATTGTTTACTCGAGTGTGCTGGCTAATTGTGTTTTCCAACGCTTCGTCGACGGTACAAAAATCGAGAAAAAAGAACTAAAACAACAATAACAAAATTAACGGATGATCGGATTAATTATAAAAAAATGATTTTTCCTCGTGGAGATTCGATCGTTTTAATTTTTCTTTTTTTTTCCTGCTTTATCCTGCGTATCTCGAATTCCACAGGCGCAAGATATTCTCAAAATTCATTTCTTCTTTTCTTCTCTTCCTTAAAAACAAAACAAAAAAACAAAATTTTCATATCGCGATAAAATTCAATTTAAAATTGATGTTTTTCTTCTTTTTTTTTGGAAATTTGTACATTTGGACGAAAAGAAAAATCTCATTACAATTACGATCGAATCTCCTTCAATTCCTGCGATAGGATTTTACGATAATATTCACGAAGAAGCTCACGGTAACGCATTTTTCTACGCCGATGCGCCAAAATTCTTCATTCGACGATCCGCGTTCGGCGGTTATTATCAATTCTTCGAAACGTTGAAATGATCCTTGGTTATCGTCGTGTTGACGTCATCGTTTCTGGAAGCGTGATAGGAACCTAAGAATATAGAACGCTACGTGTGTTGTCGGCAAATGTTCTCACGTGTCCAGATGCGTGGGTTTGGGTGTTTTGTGTGTGTGTGTGTATGTTTTTTTTTGTTCACTGGCGAATATAAACAAATTGGAAGTGAGTTAATAATGTATGTTCTATAATATACGACATAGGAATACGTATAACAGGATAAAGTGGGGATAATATGGACCACCAAAATATTTTCGATCAAAAAAACCAAAAAATCATTATTTTTCCCAATTTTCTTTTTTTTAAATTTACGTTTCCGATTGTACGCCTTACTGCAATGTTTTGTTTATTCTTTCGCGAACCCTGTTTATATTCCTCTTGAAATGTTTCGGTGGCTGACGAGCGCGAGATCGAAGAGCTAAATAATAAATTCAGTAAATAAAACCGAAAATAGTCAGTTTTTTTGTTTCAAAAAAGCGTTAATTTTGTCAATTGTTTAAATTACAAAACAGACGAGACGTTTTTTAACGAGAAATTGTAAAAAAAAAAAAAATTTCCCTGGGCCATATTACCCCAGACTTACCCTACACGTGTAGCTATACGCGATCCAGATTTTTCGTGTTGCATCCAACTACACGCAGGGCACGTCGTTTATGTACAGTGTCTCTTATCTCGATGAGCGACAGGAAACAATTTGTTTTTTAAAATTAACAATAATAATACAATTTAAAATAAAAAATAATAAAAAAAAAAAAAAAAAATACGAATAAAAAACGAACGTAAAACTGTGACAATGTTGAAACAAGATTTAATCGTTCATGCAAAAATTCGGGATGATGATATGGTGGATAATAAATAATTAGATACTCGCGGTTTGGCCAATACTTTCGCCTAATTAATATTTACAAATTTGTCTCTCGCATCTTTTGCTCGCCGACAATAATCCTTAATCAACGTAACAACGGCAGCAAATATCGCTCGAATTCGTTCTCGTATTTTACAATACTTATATAGGAATACAATCTCCCATTGCTCACAATCGGCAACGCGATCGGCTCTTCGTAACGAATCGTCGAGCCAAAATGTAAATAATTAACTGTTCTCTTTTTTTTTCCCCCTCTTTTTTTTTCATTTCTTCTCTCCATCTCTCTCTTTCTCACTCATCGATTAATATACACAATAATCCGTTGAACTTATACCGATACTTATTCATGTATAGTATGTACATTAGGTACAGCTAATCGAGAATGACCAACGGGGAACAAACGAAATGATTTTTTGTTTTTTTTTTCTTTGTTGTTTTTCGTTTTTTGTTTGTTTTTCGTTTTTTCGAAATGCAATATAAAATTCGACACATTCGTTAGTTATTGTACAAGCATGTATATGCGTGTATATACATACGCACATATACGATTGCAGTGTGTGTGATGTGAGAAAGTAAAATGCGTTTATGAATGTAATGGAAGATAAACACGTAATTTATATTTATCTAACTAACTAAGTAATCGTTTGGGCTTTTGGGGGAAAAATATAGTTACGGGTATATGAACATATGATTTTGTGTGTGTGTTTCTATATATATATATAGTGTGTAAACTATGTAAACAACTTAAATTCGGAAGAGCTTAACATAGTTTTCATCATTTTTCATCTTTTTGTTTTTGTTTTTCTTCTTATCCATCTGCTCGATTTAATAATTCTACGTTATTTCTGATACGCTTAAAGAAAAAAAGTATAACCATTTTGTCACTTCAATCTCGGATTTGATCGTTCTTTGTACTCTCGGGTATCGGTGCGATATAAACTCGACACTGTTGTGAAAAAACTATACGTATATATTTATATTAAAAAAAAAAAAAAAAAAAAAAACAAAAAACAAAAAAAAAACGGAAGTAATGATAATTAATGAAAACATTTTTTTCTTTTTTTCGTAAACGAAATCATGAAATGGTCTTTCCATTATTCGAGCGTCGTTGGTCACCCTTGCAAGAATATTGTAAATTCATCGTTATTATCGACTATTTCCGTTTTCTTTATTGTTTTTAGATTTTTTCTTTTCTTTTTTGCGATTAGGGTGGACCAGCCAAACAACAATCTATAGTTTCATGTACCAGTGAGTCTCGAGAGATTTGTTTTGTTCGTTTTTTCATATCGCGGAAAAGTAATAAATAAATAATAATAATAATAATAACATTATACATCGTTCTTCCTCGTTCTCGTCCTTCATAGTCTCAATCTTTCGTCTCTTCGTGTAATATGAAATTTGTACCGCCGGATTTTTGCGAACGCACACAAAAACTATCCGATCGCTAAATTCTCATTTTCTTGTTTTTTTTTTGTATAAGTTTCCTGTTGTTTTTCTTCATTTTTTTGATCGCTCTTGGCTTCTAAACAATAAATACGGCAATATCTTTGTTGCGATCGATCAATTTGCCCTAGAGTCATGGTCTAACTCGCGCGTTAATTCTATTTAAAAATTTAGACTATGCCATTGACAAGAATTTAAAAAAAAAACGAAAAAAAAAAAAAATACATATATATGTATGTATTTATGTGTTTAAGAACGAAAAACGTTATCGACACTCGACGTACTAATACTATAATTCTATTGCCCAGTTTTGTTATCTACATATACGCGTATACACACACACACACACACCCATATTTATATGTGTGTGTATAGACAATACACACATATATATATATGTGTGTGTGTGTGTGTCATATATTCTCCAAATGCCACTTTCGTACCAATGGCAGTTTAATTCCTTGAATTCGTGTATTTTTGTTGTTGTTGTTTTTCAATTTTCGTTCGTTCGTCTCGTGAAATTAAACTCTATCTCTTTTTTGGTTTTTGGTTTCTTCGTTTTTCATTGTCTTTATCTCGTTTTCGACATGTTTAAAAATCTCTCTCTCTCTCTCTCTCGCTCTCTCTCGCGCTTTTTCTCGGATCTGTACAACTTTCGATTGGAAAGAGACGGATTAAGAAATTAGTAAATGAAATAAAACGAGAAAAAATATCGGGTGTTCTCGTCAACGTTCGTCGTTGCGATTTTTTTTTTTTGAGGGATATTTTGAAGGAGGAGGAGCTATTTATAATATTATCATCGTGATTTCGTTAAAACTCGGTACGCCGAGTTCTTTTCTCGTCTCAGAATTCCCTCACTTCCATTTTGAAGCCTTTACCCTTGTGCTGATTCGAGGCTAATTTTTTGAGATTTTGAGGCGCGCAATTGTTGTCATCGTCGCTGTTCGCGTCCTCGTCCTCCTCGGAAAAATCTTCCAGCCTACCGTGATACTCGTCCAGCTGAAATTTATACAGACACGATTGTTAACAAAAAATACTTTCAGGAATTTTTGGTTTTTTGTTTTTTTACAGCATCAAAATTGTCTGGAGGAATACAAATTTTGTATTTTCTATTGAAGAACAGGCTGATCGCCAGTGGAGGAGAGATACGATCTAAAATTTATATATGCGCTTGTTTTTTTAAATTGTTTTTCGCTCGCTATTTTTTTTTTTTTTTTTTTGTAGAATTCCTTCTCTACATTTTTTTTTTTTGGTCACCTAAAAGCCTTTTGCAGTCGTTCCTGGGAAGAGGGTAACAATTCAAATAGAACCTGCTTCATGCTTTTTTAAAATAACTAAATTTCAATTTCAAACAAAAAATTCATATTTTTCTAAAATTATCGTACTGATTAATTCACGATCTTAGAAAACGAATTCCTCTCGATCTATGATTATCGGTATTTTTCGATTTCTTTTTTTTTTTTTTTTTTTTTTTTTTGTTGTTTTTGTTTTTTCTTCATGCATGTCACAGTACATTTGTTCACCTTCTAACAAAGCCTAGACAGCGCTCTAATCGAAAAGCATCTATTCGACAAAAGTGAATTTTTCATCGACGAAGACAATATTCATTCGTAAACGATAAATTTTGTTTCGTCCGAACGATAAAGAAATTTTTCCAAAAAATGAAAAAAAACAAACAAACAAACAAACAAACAAAAAATAAATACAACGAAATGAAAATTTGCTCGTTGCATCGTATAAACTGCGCAAAACAGCTAATGTAACTAACGAGAAAAAAAAAATATTGCATTCCTAAGAACAGAATCACTACGAATCGACTCACATGTAAGATAGCTACGTAGGAGAGAATCTTATCGACGTTACCACAGACATGGGATGCTTACCTACAACTGCAGATCGTACATTCAATGTGAGCATCCCGGTCAAGCTCAATTGGCTCACTTCGGAATAATGTAAAACAACAAGAGAAAAAAAAAATAAATAAATAAAAATTCGTTATAAAAAACCAATTTCTGTCTGGTGGTAATTTGTTTTTTTTTGCTATAACGTCCGGTCCCGGTTGATAATTATCCTCGAATTATATTTCGAGGGTTTTTTTTTTTTTCAAACAATTGGATTAAAATTATGCCGTCGAGCGCCAATCGAGACGAGTTTTTCTTTTTTTTTTTAATGTTTTTTTTTTTTTTGTTTTTTCAACTTTAGCGACTTTTATTCATTTCGATTTTCGTGGTACGTAATCCACGATGCGGGATGGATGAGCCAAGGCGGATGCAACGGATTGCGACAATAATACACTGATATTATAACGCATAATTACGGACACACACGCACACACCGAACACGGTATAAAGATAAGAATCGCGTTATATGTATATGTATGTATATATATGGGGCATTCCACGTCAAATTTGACAGTTGCAAGGATTTTTTTTTATTTTCTCATTTTTGTGGCATTTTTCAGTAATTATCGAAAACTGCTCGTTGTAAATTTTGAGATTTTTGTGATTAGCTGTTTAAAAGATATCGAGTTTTAAAAAAACGCTCTTTTTTTATAGCTGTTTGCTCATAAATACTGTAATAGAAGGGCAAATTCAATCTTTTTTTGTTGAAAATTTTCGTTTTTGAATGTACTTTTCAAAAAAAAAAATATAGAAACATTATTTGAGGTGTTTTTGATGGTGTATAATGTTTTTGTCAGAGTTCTTTTACAGATTTAAAGTTTAAAACTTAAAAATTACTTTCAAAAACACTTCTAATAATTTATTTATATTTTTTTTCAAAAGAACATTCCAAAATTACAATTTTCAAAAAAAAAAGATTCAATTTAGACTACTATTAACGAAGTTATGAGCAAACAACCAAAAAAGAGCGATTTTTTTCAAAATTTGATATCTTTTGAACGAGTGCCTAATCAAAATAATCTTGAGATTATTTTGATTTATTGATTTTGATTTATTTTGAAAATAATCTTGAGATTATTTTGATTTAGATGTTCAAAAGATGTCGCGTTTTCAAAAAATCGCTCTTTTATTAGCTATTTGCTCATAAATTCTTTAATAGTAGTCCAAATTGAATCTTTTTTTGTTGAAAATTTTCGATTTTAAATGTTCTGTTCAAAAAAAAAAATATACAATTATTATTTGAGGTGTTTTTGATGGTGTATAATTTTTTTGTTAGAGTTCTTTTAAAGCTTTAAAGTTTAAAACTTAAAAATTACTTTCAAAAACACTTCTAATAATTTATTTATATTTTTTTTCAAAAGTACATTCCAAAATTACAATTTTCAGAAAAAAAAGATTCAATTTAGACTACTATTAACGAAGTTATGAGCAAACAACCAAAAAAGAGCGATTTTTTTTGAAAATTTGATATCTTTTGAACGAGTAATCAAAATAATCTCAAAATTTGTTATCACGAAGAGTTTTTCGATGGATACTGAAAGATATCAAAAAATTTAGTAAATGCAAACAAAAATCTTGCAACCGTTCGATTTAGCGTGGAATGCTCCATATATAGATATATAAATATATAATACAGGGTGATCCACGCAACGTGTGCACCGTTATAACTTCCAAAGTATGTGTTACACGAAAAAATAATGTATACAAAAGTTACATGGTTCAAAGGGATGCACCACGTAGTGCATCATTTCTTTTTGTACAAGTCGAGGCATTTCGAAGATTTGAAGGAAAATTTTGTTTTTTTATATGAAGAAAACTTTCAACTAAAAAATTGAAATTACTCATTCCCTGTTAGGTTTAGGGCTAATAAAGGTCAATACTTTTTTACTCAGAATTCGATTCTCTGCCATATTTTGTTATAAAAAATATAATGTCCTGTTTAAAAAAAAATAAAATTGTCCTTCAAATCTTTAAAGCGCCTCGACCTATACAAACAATTGATACACTACGTCCTGCACCCTTTTAAACCATGTAACTTTTGTACATAACATTTGTTCGTCAATGCGTACTTTGAAAGTTATAACGGTGCAAACATTGAATTGACGACCCTGTATAAATATATATCTAGGCATATAAATCATTTATAGACAAGTCACCGTTTGACTCGTACAAATGGCGTGATGACATAAAATGTCATTTAAAAAATTGAATATTTTTCAGAGTCATTGTCACGTGTCTCGATGAATCATGAATGGTAAATTAATTTAAAAAAATATACATACAAGTTCATAAATACGTTTGTAGTAGGCCGATATTGTACCAGGAACTAGCGCATAAACCTTATCACAATACTTTCGATACAAAGCTTCTAGCAATGCTTGTCGGGCTCGAGATAAAGGAATCTCGATTTTTATCTTCGATCAACGAAGCGAAAGATACGATCATTGATCGAGCATGATTCATCTACATGAGTAAAATACAATTCGTGTTAACGATTTTATCAAAAAAAAAACAAAAAAAAAAAAAAAAAAAAGCTTTGATAATATTTGTCAACTGTTTTTTCTGTTTTTCCTCGATTTGTGATAACACGTAGGTTATTAATAATTTATGATTCGTTAGAGTGACATAGACGATAATTAAAATTTAACGTTTGAAATAGTAAATTTCGTTTAATCGCATCTTTCGCAACGTGGAAATTTTATTTTTGTATAAATTCGTGATAATTTATGTGACGAGGTTTACTCACATCGACATCACCCATCATCTCTTTGGTGGAAACGGTTGTATCGATTCGTCGAATACTACCCTGATGTATGTCAACGTCGAGTTTGACACATTGAAATCTTCGCAAGAGAAAGACTATCGGTATTGGTGCAACGCCAGCGACGATGATGCAAATACCGATTCCCAATACCCAATCGGGATAACTTTTGGTCACTGGCATGCCCTAGAAAATCAAGAATAATGATAATAACGATAATGATAATAACAATAATAACAATAAATATTTATCGTTAATCGAATTATTTGATAAATATTACCAAAGAAGCGCTCCAAGCGGAATATTCTGGTCTCTTGAGGAACATCGACACCATACTCGAAACGAGGATGCAAACCATGATGAGAGGGGCGAGTAATCGCCAAGTTATCTGCCAATACAAACCAGGCCGATAACCTGTCATATCCTGAATATCCTTCGAGAATCTGAAAGAAGTAAATTCATTTTGAACAAATTTGTCGATTTTTCTTACTTTTTTTTTTCACATTTGTTAAGAAAAAAAGTTGAATTTCAGGGATTTTATGAATGATTTTGTCTATATCGAGTTGCAACTAACTTCTCGTGACCGTATATGAAGATAACCGATATCATTTCCATAAGGGCGACCACGACGAGGCCTATTGTACTGGCGAAACTGTCGAAAAGCTTGAGCCAATATTCTCCTGCTCCTGTGCAGAATATCAAACCGACGAAGAAACAAACTACGCATACAACGCCTGCGAAAGAAAGGAACGAAATTTTATTAAAAAAAACACGATTTTTCGAAACGATCGAGTAATTTAATTGACAAACTCGTTAACGAACCAGTGATGTATTGTTTCTTCACTCTCTTGAAGAGATCGATGTCGAATATGACGCACAACATTCCCTCGAGGATACCGATCTGCGAGCCGATACCCAGAGCGAGGAGCATAAGGAAGAAAATGCAGGACCAAAATGGCGCACCGGGTAATTCAACTATGGCTTGGGTGAAGACTATGAAAGCTAGGCCCGTTCCTTCAGCGGCCTGAAAATGAAAAGAAAATTCAAAAAAATTGTTTCATCCGTGGTTGAAATTTGTCGAAGGATCAAGATCGTTTCGTCGACTCACGTTTTCCAATTGACTGCTGACGCTACAAGCGTTGAGGGTAACATTGAAGCCCGTAGAATTGAACGCATCCACAGCCAATTCGTACTGCTCGGTGGTCGCGTTTGCGTTCATAAATCCATTGTCGATGAGCAGTTCTCGATTGCTAAATAAAAGTTAAAAAAGAAATGCGATCTGTATGAAAATCGGTTGTAAGGATGTTCGGTCGAAGGATGAGATATTGCAATCATGGAGGGAGGATGTAGAGGGTGATAAGCCGAGTATCGACGTCTTTAGGTCCGACGTTTTCATGAATAATGCAATTTTGTGATTTCTTCTCGTGCGACCCTCATCCTGGAACCTCATTCTCGCTCGCGTTTTCGTATAAATAAACTCGACATCGATCAAACAAGATGAGTTCGAGGTCATGCCAAAACGAGCGGCCCAAAGTCATGTATATATAAATATATAAATAAAATCAAAATCGATATTCCGTGCCACTAGACGACTCTTCGCCAAGACCAATTTCTTTTTTTCCATGTTTTCTGTATTTCTCTTTCTCTCTTTGTGTACAAATTTTTTAAAAAATGTTCGAAATTTGTTGTATTTGGGTAAATGAAATTTAAGGAACGATTTTTTGCGCTGAATTTTCCTAAAATATTGTGTAAAAAAGTTTAAAAAATGTTCGAAATTTGTTGTAATTGGGCAAATAAAATTTAAGGAACGATTTTTTGCTGTGAATTTTCCTAAAATTTTGTGTAAAAAATTTTAAAAAATGTTTGAATTTGTTGTAATTGGGCAAATAAAATTTAAGGAACGATTTTTTGCTGTGAATTTTCCTAAAATTTTGTGTAAAACATTTTAAAAAATGTTTGAATTTGTTGTAATTGGGTAAATAAAATTTAAGGAATGATTTTTTGCTGTGAATTTTCCTAAAATTTTGTGTAAAAAATTTTTAAAAAATGTTCGATATTTGTTGGACTTGGGAAAATAAAATTTAAGGGCCGATTTTTTATTCTGAATTTTCCTGAAACTTTTCGATTCGATTCTTGTTATTTTATTTCGAAAAAAATCAGTTTTACTCGTGACGACTTACCTCGCGAGGCATTTATTAATTTTCCTAAAATTTTGTGTAAAAAATTTTAAAAAATGTTTGAATTTGTTGTAATTGGGCAAATAAAATTTAAGGAACGATTTTTTGCTGTGAATTTTCCTAAAATTTTGTGTAAACCATTTTAAAAAATGTTTGAATTTGTTGTAATTGGATAAATAAAATTTAAGGAACGATTCTTTTGCTGTGAATTTTCCTAAAATTTTGTGTAAAAAATTTTTAAAAAATGTTCGATATTTGTTGGTCTTGGGAAAACAAAATTTAAGGACTGATTTTTTGCTCTGAACTTTCCTAAAATTTTGTGTAAAAAATTTTTAAAAATGCTCGAAATTTGTTGTATTTGGGAAAATAAAATTTAAGGGCCGATTTTTTGTTCTGAATTTTCCTGAAACTTTTCGATTCGATTCTTGTTATTTTATTTCGAAAAAAATCAGTTTTACTCGTGACGACTTACCTCGCGAGGCATTTATTAATTTTCCTAAAATTTCGTGTAAAAAATTTTAAAAAATGTTTGAATTTGTTGTAATTGGGCAAATAAAATTTAAGGAACGATTTTTTGCTCTGAATTTTCCTAAAATTTTGTGTAAAACATTTTAAAAAATATTTGAATTTGTTGTAATTGGGTAAATAAAATATAAGGAATGATTTTTTGCTGTGAATTTTCCTAAAATTTTGTGTAAAAAATTTTTAAAAATGCTCGAAATTTGTTGTATTTGGGAAAATAAAATTTAAGGGCCGATTTTTTATTCTGAATTTTCCTGAAACTTTTCGATTCGATTCTTGTTATTTTATTTCGAAAAAAAAATCAGTTTTACTCGTGACGACTTACCTCGCGAGGCATTTATCCACGTTGTTCATCGCCTTAAATCCAAGAATAGCGAATACAACCGCGCTCGCGTAAAGCGCAGTGAAGACGTTGCAAAAACTGACGAGAATAACGTCACGAACGCAATTATTATCCGGAGTGTTGTAACTTCCGAATGCTATCAGTGAACCGAAGGCTAAGCCAAAACTGTAAAAGACTTGAGTCGCAGCATCCAGCCAGACTCTTGGCTCCAGCAGCTTTTCCACCTTTCGAAAGAAAACAAAAAACATTTTTTTTCATCCTTTCTCGTATCAATAAACGATAATTAAAAATACTAACTCAAAAAGAATTAATTAAACTAATTAAAATTCATCAATTCATTCTTCAAATAAATTCTTAATTAAAAATAACATATAAATTAACAAAATTTTATTGAAATTTAATAAATGTCCAGATTTTTTTTTCTTACGACGTTGTTAAATTTTTGTTTTTCAACTTACCTTCGGCGTGTACATGTGAGCGAGACCAACTCCAGCTCCCCTTAACGTAATACCCCTTATAAAGAAAATTGTGAGCACCAGATAGGGGAACAAAGACGTGAAGTAGACAACCTGTAAAT
Organism: Netelia melanura; assembly: GCA_964007305.1. Taxonomy (NCBI): domain Eukaryota; kingdom Metazoa; phylum Arthropoda; class Insecta; order Hymenoptera; family Ichneumonidae; genus Netelia; species Netelia melanura. Next base: position 4,016,210 of record OZ023254.1, on the reverse strand, counting down.
CGATACGCACATAACATCGATCAAATTTTGGCAAAGTGACCCAATTTTCTATATAAATATAGGTATAATCGATACAGTGCTGAAAGTCGAGTCGTTAATTCGTGTCAAGTGTCGAACATTAAAGAATAAAAGCGACATTGATCGATCGTCGAGGCTAGGTAAGAAAGATGGGAGAGCTGTAAAGAGAGAGTGAGGAAGATGTTCACCTTTCCCGACGACTGTATTCCCTTCATAACGATGAAGAAGACGATAACCCAACTGAGCAGTAAGCAAAGTACGATCCACCACTTAAGTTCCTGACCGTCTTCGATCGCCGGGGCCGCGTCTAGCGTCGTACGATACCAGAAGTAAGCCGTTTCGGAACTCTTCGCGCACTCGTCCACCGGTTTCCCATCGATTTCCGGACACGTTGCCCACGGTAATGGATCCTAAAAAAATCGTAAATCATTAAACTAATGCTGTAAAATGTGAAAACGAAGGATTGAACGAAAAAAAAAAATGAAAAAAAAAATTGCCATGAAGTGGATTCGATCCGTGATCGACGAAGTTCTCGTGCGGCTTGCAGCAAACGCATACGCATCGGCTATTTACAGAGTGAACGAAATAAAAGAATAAATCGGTTCATGACTGATCGATACTTAGAAAAGCATCGATGAGATATAAAAATGCGAAATTGTTATTAAACGATCCGAGTTGGATCGGTAATCCTGCAAATTCGTCGATGAAAGGATTGAAAATTGTTGTCGCGTCAAAGAGGCGTTTTTTTGTTTGTTTCTTTGTTAATATCGATGAATCCCGCCGTGCACTCCGCCTTTGTATCATGCGAATGATTTTTGTGCACGTTAAATATGAATTATGTCACGAATTTTGCAAAAAAAATCGACGTACTAACGATTCTTTGTATTCTATTGAAAAAACTCTAATTGCAAGCCGATGAAGTGCAAAATGAAAAATAATCATTTTCGTCATTCACTTCGTCACGTGACTCGTGATCATTGCGATCGTACTTACTCCAAATTTGACCGTGACGGCCTATCGTGCCCGAGTCGTAGAGAAAAGATAAGAACGATCAGTAAACGTCGAAATATAAGAAAATTGGTATTTTCTGTTTTCTTTTTTTAATCAATTTCATTATTTTATACATTTGAGAATTTACATTTACGTTCGACTTGCGCCAAGAATTGAAAAGACATTTGAATCAGATCCAAATTTGATTTTTTGTTTTTTGATAAAAAATTTGTTTTAATAAAAATTTTGGGTTTTCGCGATTACACGAAAACTCACCTGAAGCGAATTGAAGAGATAGAAGAAGCACCACGTGATGATAACGTTGTAGTACAAGGCGACGAAGAACGTTACGATACAGGAAGCAATTCCAATTCCGCCGAGCCAAGGATGAATCGTGTTCCAAACGCCGAGGGCGCCTTGCCTCATTCGTTGACCCATGCCCAATTCGATGAGGAAAAGTGGAATTCCTTCGAGCACGAGCATTATGAAGAAGGGGATGAGGAAAGCGCCTGAAAATTGAAGAAATTACGCAGTTACGAGAGTGCACGAGCGAAACGAGAGAAAGAGGACGAAGTTGCATTTCCTCTCGAACAAGGTCGTTCTATAAATATGAACGTGGCAGTTAGAATAGTTTCGTACGTTCGATCATGACATGACCCATTACTAGGAAACCCATTAAACTTTCTACCGGTGAAAAATTGTTTTTTCTTTTTTTTCGTTTTTTTTTTTGCATGTACCAGCTGCGAAAATAACAGCATAAATTTTTACGTTCTATAAAAGCTGTTTTAATTAATTCCTCGTGCAGTCTCCTCGATGAAATATAGATACAATTTCACGATAATTGCGAGCACTGCGTTTTATCGACCTGCTTGACTTTTTTAATATGAGAATTTATGGAAAAATGTTGAAAAATTCGAGGTATAAATTGCATCGTTGTGAATTAAGGAATAACATATTTCCAGTAATTATAAACTAGCGATAAAAGAATGCGAACGGAATTTGACGTAACATTGAAATTAAAAATTTTCAAAATTCAAATTTTGAATATTTCTCAAAAAAAAATTGCATCTTCGTAAATTATGAAATTATATTATCCTTTAGAATTATAAATGGATGAAGAAAATTGGAAATCGAACTTGAACTGTTGCATCGAAATTGGATATAGATAGAATTTTTGATTTGAGTTTGCGAAGAATCTTTCGTTTGATCGTAAATTCCTCTCATTGACGTGATTCAAGATTTCTCCTTTCGATTCAAGAGAATGTTCTTGAAATTCGTCGATTCCTAATAGTCGAATCTCGAGGGGACTATCGATGTAACAAAGAGCTGCTCCTCGGATTAATTTCTTTATCCTGTCTCAACGATCGTTCTCCCCTCGATATTTTCCACGAGAGACTCGGCATTGATTCGAATTGGCCGGAAAACTTTGAGGTAAAGTCTCGAAGCGATTTTTTTTTTATCGCGTAGTAAGAAAATCCAATTTTTTCTTTCTTTCACGCGATTGAACATATTTTCGTATTTACATTTGGATTACGATCGATCGATCGAATCGATTATAATATCGCGTCGCTCGTGACAATTAAGCTTCGACTATTAAACGCGCGATAAATAAAAGTACTCGCGTCTTGTTTACCGCGAAATATCATACGTGACGGAATGACAAAGTTTTCATTTAGCGAACCGGCCAAAACCGGATAGAATGAGATTTGTTTGTACACCGTAGATCGTCCGGACGAAAATTGTTTTCATTTTACGTGGATATCGTGTGTACGTGTCAACGTCTCTCGTACTACTTATTCGAGCTGGTTCGAAGACTAATGGAATAAAAGTTATTCCGTACATAGGCGTGATCAATCTCGTTCTACAAAATTTATCAACCGAATAGAAAAAAAAGTACGAAATTTTATTTTCAACGTATAAAAATTATTTTGAAAACATAAATTCAAATTGAAAATACATTTTTTCGGAAACAACAATTATTGCAATATAATGTTGGGGAATTATTATTGTTAATATTGTATTTATAAATTAGTATTTTATTACTAATTATATAAATAACAAAATAAGCACCGTACATCGTTTGGACGAAAATTGTTTTCATTTTTAGTAAATATCGTGTGTGCGTTTCAACGTTTTTCGTACTACTTTTATGTGAGCTGGTTCAAAGACGAACGTAATAAAAGTATTCTGTATATACAAGGTATAACAAATATTTTAAAAAATCGATTTTCATCATAAATTGAAACTAAAAATGCATTTAAAAAAACAATTATTGCAATATTAATGCTTGGAAATTATAATCGTTAATGTTATATTTATAAATTATTAATTAAATAAATATCAAAATAAGAATTAATAAATATCGATTGCTAATTAATGAATCATCGACAACGACAAATTAATATTATAATTGATATTATAATATTAATAATATATATTATAATTATAAATAGTAATATATATTATATTAATATATAATAATATTATTAATATATTAATATATTGATATATTAATATATTGATATATTAATATATTAATATATTAATATATTAATAGTATTACTAATATATTAATATATTAATATATAATAATATATTATATTATAATTATATAAATTATATTATAATTAATATTATAATATATAATAATATATTATATTATAATTAATATTATAATATTAATAACCAATTCATGAAAAAAAAAACAAATTAACATAAAACAAACAAAAGTAATATATAAATAATTGTCTAACATCTTTTCAGAGTAAAAAATTCTTTCACAAAGCAACTTCCGGCTGGGACGAATACGCGAAGATCGTTTCGGGTCGAGAAATGCGAGAAACATCATCCCCAACCAATTTGCCCAGTGTTATACACGTGTCTATATACGTTCCTTTCTATTTCAGTACACGATGAATTTTCTACACGTGTGTGTGTGTGTACACACATATATATAGGAAATATACGAGGCACCCACGCATTTCCAGCACAACCATGCCACATTTTCGTGAAACGAGAGGTCTAACCCTGTAACGCGAACGACTACGACACACATCGTAGTGTCGAGAGAGCCCCTATTCATCGACCAACTAACCCAGAAGCCTTCTGTCTGATCCGATAATGATCGGTCTGGGAGACTAGCCCAGGGTCGAAGGTCAATCCGCGGCCTTCGTAAATTTCATCCCCACATGCAAATATAAACAAACGGAAAAACAACAAATAACGATACACATTTGCCCAGAGGACGTTATCAATCGTGATTGATTATTCGAATAAAAAAAAAAAAGTGTTTCGGGCAAACTCGAAGTTTGTTCGGACGGAATTAAACACGAATCGACGATTATTGATTGGAAACAAAAATATTTTTATTCCCATGGTTTAACGACGATGTAAATTACTTTTGATCCAAAATTGATGGAAAGTGATGAAGAAAAAAATGTGTATTTTGATAAAAAGTTATTTTTCTCAGAGAAATGTTCATACTTTTACCCTGGTACGTTTGACGTCATTACGTATTTTGTAAATTTGTGAACGAGGTCTTTTGGGACGAAATTTCGCGAAAGGTTCAAAGAAGATAGAGCCGGAGGTGAAAAGATCCGAGATTATTTTCTAGCTCGTGAAAACATTTTGCCTACGTCAATTTTGAGCAAGAGCGTAACCCAAAGTGGATGTGGAACACCGCGATTAAGGAGAGAGATAACTCTTGGATTGGAAAAATAGAAGAAGAAAATCTTCGACGAAAACCCTCAGTAGATGAATTCACCCCTCGGTGTGTCTGGTCGTGGAGGGAAAAAAGTGGGGGGGGGTGCAGATGGCGAGAGAGAGAGAGAGAGAGAGAGTGAAAGAGAGGGGGAGAGAGAGAGAGAGAGGTTGAGGAAGCAAGGAGAAAACCATCAGCGACGTTTCTCTTTTTTTCAACGGCCTTCTTGAATGGCGGAAGTGCGGTAAAGCGCGTCAACCCCCTCTCACCCTCCGCACCCTCTGCGTTCCCTCGTATTGGCTCATTCATACGTTCATCTAGATTCCAACACGCGTGCCTGGGGTTCAGAGAGCGAAGGATGGGTAAAAAGAGAGAGAGGGAGAGAGAGAGAGAGAGAGAGCGCGAGAGAGAGAGAGAGCGAGAGAGAGAGGGAAAGAGAGAGAGAGGGAGAGAGGCAGAGCGAGAGGGCGAGAGAGAGAGAGAGAGAATACGCCGGCTGGTGGTAAAAACGTGTTTTTCAGTTTTGCTGATCGAAAAAGAAACGAAATTATCCACGTATAGATATATCTATAAAACCCTCCTCGTCGGTTTGCAAATCCCTTTCGATCTGCGTATCGCTTCCACTTTGGCTTCATTTTATCCCCTCCCTTTTCATTCGAGCTAAATATAACCCCGGGAATTTGTGATATAACAGTTTTCATTAAAACACTGTAACTCTCTCGTTATAAAACGTATGAACCGTGATAAAATGTAATTGCCGTGAGAAACATCGTTAATTATTCATTTGTCAGGGAACTCGGGTATTAATGACAATTATAATTATAATAATATTAACGATGATAATAATAACAATATTAATAATACTGATAATAATAAAAATAATGATTCCATTCTGTATACATATATATGTACCAACGACTTTCCAACCCTCTCGGATCTCTCGCGATCCATAATAGCCGTTTCTTTTTTTCATTTTTTTATTCTCTCTCTCTCTCTCTCTCTCTCTCTCTCTCTCTCTATTTCTTTTTCTAGCCGACCTTTTTTGTCTCGTATTTTATTCGCAGATATATAACCCGCGGCACTTCTCTCGCTCTCCCTTCCACTTTGCCGAAGCAGCCAGAGTGTCTCGTATTGATCGAGCGCGCATTGCAACCCCCGTCGCTCACCGTCTCTCGCTCTCGTGCTCCCGTTTCTTCACTCCGTCTCGCAATTCTCGTCCTGTGCCCCATAAATATATATATATACATACATACATACATAACGCGTATATATTCATATATACATATACACACACACACACACACACACACACACACATATATGTATGTATGTATATATATGTATGTATATATATATGTATGGGGCACAGGACGATGGCAGTGATGATATATATTATTGCTGGCAGCGTGGCACCACTGTATATATATATATATATATATATACAGGGTGAATTTCATAGGGTGTAATATACTTTAATTTAAGGTAGAGGTGTTCATTACAAACAAAAGTTGCAAATATACATTCGGGATATTTTCAATAGTTTACGAGATATAAACTTTGAAAGGTGGTCCAATCAGAGCGCGCCGAGAAGCATTGGAGCCGCCCACTCCTATCCTAGCCATAGAGATAGCACGGTGTAGGGCATTATATTTGGGGTTGCAAAATTCAGAGCAGTCAATTTTATTTATTATATTATTACGCAGTCATTTTTATTTCTCGGGCATTGGCTGCTAGGGCGGGGAGTGGGAGGCTCCAACGTTTCTCGGCGCGCTCTGATTGGACCAACTTTAAAAGCTTATATCTCGTAAACTATTAATAATATCCTTAATGTATATTTGCAACTTTTGCTTGTAATGATCCCATCTATCTTAAAATACAGTCTGTTACACTTTATGAAATTCATCCTGTATATATGTATTTATGTATGTATGTATATACATGCCATCGCTGGTAGAATTCAGCAAGGGTTGATGGGAGAGTGCGGAGGCTCGGTGCTTTGCCGCGAGGACGTAACGGCGGACTTAACAACCGCAGCCTCCCCCCGTTCTCCTCTTCATTACGAACATTACGATCGAGTCGAGTATTAGACAGTGCCTGGCACGCCAATTTCGTAATTCTAACGGGATTCGCTCCATATCCTCGATTTTGCGGTTCACAATTTGGGGAAATAAAACACGATCGCGGGACGTTTTGACGAAATTTTATCTCATAGTACATTTCATTCGCATAATCGTCGTTTACGATTTTGTACGAATGAAAAAAGTCGATGGGAAAAATTTCTTTTTTTTTATTTCGCTATTCTCTCTCTCTCTCAATTTCTCCCTCTCTCTCTCTCTCTCTCTCTTTTCTTCTTTCGTATCGAACCTCGATGACCTACTGGCGGTTATACCTATGAATAATTGAATTCGAATGAAAATTGGCTCACTCGAACGACCCGTTACATGGCTCGTTCATGGCTGAGGTTTTTGCATAATCTATGATGCGGAACGAAGCTCGTATCAACGAACCATCCCCATGAGGGATGATGAAAATACAAAATACAATACTCTCTTTCCTCGTGTTTTTGAAAATTGGGGGAAACGAATAAAAGTAGGTAGAGGAAACTCGGTGAGTCGATCGAACTGTCAATCGACGTTTCACTCGGATTTTCGTCAAATATGGGAATCGTAAAAAGCACATGGCTAGAGTAAACTCACGTGCTTTGCAATATACACAAACACACATATATATACATATATAAATGTATATAAATGTCTCTATTTTTCTCTCCGTATATATTTATATAGATTTGCATGTATATAGAGTTTATTCACGAAGATCGATCGGTACGTTGTCCTCCTATCTCGTGGAAATTTCCACTCTCTGGCAAAACTCGATAACACCGACTATCCCAACGAATGCCCCGCGACGACGTCGACGAATACCGACGTCAACGGGGAACTACGCGACGTGACTTGTTAGTAAATTTTACAGCCGGTATCGCATGATACCGTTGAAAATCTGGGTATGATCATTAATTGGGTTTTAATTATTTCGCGACAACGGCATGTCGCGTGTCGCGACCTCATTACGCGTAACGTACTTAGCGAATCGAATAACGCCGGAAATACTTGATTTTTTTTTTTTTTTTTTTTTTTTTTTTTTATTACCGAGTAATCTTACGCGATTTCCTTGACATCGTTTTGTTTATCGATTTGTTCTCGTTCTTTTTTTGTTATTTTTGAGAAAAATAATTTTTAAGAATTTTTATGGATTTTTATCGAGAATCAAATTTGAATTTTTTTTTTGGCGCGAACATTTGTAATTTTTTACATTTGTAATTTGTATTGCGATTTCGTGGGTAATTCGACGTTAACTCAATATGCGACGTTTAGACGAAAGTAATTTTTAAGAATTTTTGGTTTTTGGTTTTTATCGAGAATAAAATTTGAATTTTTTTTTTGGCGGGAAATTTTGGATTTTTTTTTTTTGCGATGTTGCTAGTATTTCGATGTTAACTCAATATGCGACGTTTAATTAAAAAGAATTTTTAAGAATTTTTGGTTATTGATTTTTATCGAGAAAGATATTTGAATTTTTTTTTGGCGGGAAATTTTGCGATTCTTTTTTTTATTGCGACGTCGCGAGTAATTCGACGTTAACTCAATATGCGATGACGCGATTTACGCGTGGGGGCTCCGGTCAATCTTGATATAAACTCGCGCGTATCATATTGAAGCTTCGCGTTACTTGGTGTATTTATCGTAATCTGACTTCGTAATCGCTCTCTCCCGGATCGATTTCAAACTTTTCTGTCACTAAGGGAATTTCACGAGGGAAATCAAATTGAAAGTTCGATGGTAAACGAGAATAATCGAACCGGACAATTATCGAAATTAATTTACAAATTTCTCGCGAAGTTGAATATATTTGAATTTGTCAGAATTTCAATTATGTCAAGTGTCAATTAAAAACAAAACAAAAATTATTTTAGTACAAATGAATAATTTTGTTTTTTATTAAAAAGATGGATCAAAGATAATGATATCTCAAAATAGAGGAATATATTTGAATTTATCAGAATTTCAATCATGTCAAATTTCAATTAAAAATTATTTTAGTACAAACGAATAATTTTTTTTTTAATTAAAATTATGGATCAAAGATAATGATATCTCAAAATAGAAGAATATATTTGAATTTATCGGAATTTCAATTATGTAAAATGTCAATTAAAAACAAAACAAAAATGATTTTAATACAAACGAAGAATTTTGTTTTTAATTAAAAAATATGGATCAAAGATAATGATATCTCAAAATAGAAGAATATATTTAAATTTATTTAAATAGAGGAATATATTTGAATTTATCAGAATTTCAATCATGTCACATTTCAACTAAAAATTATTTTAGTACAAACGAATCATTTTTTTTAAATTAAAATTATGGGTCAAAGATAATAATATCTCAAAATAGACGAATGTATTTAGACGAATATATTTGAATTTATCGGAATTTCAATTATGTAAAATGTCAATTAAAAACAAAACAAAAATGATTTTAATACAAGCGAATAATGTTTTTTTTAATTAAAATTATGGGTCAAAGATAATAATATCTGAAAATAGACGAATATAAAGCGAAACCTTTGTATATATATAGATAGAAGTAGTTGTATTAAGTATGCACAGGCGGGGAATATCCGGCTGGAAGAGCACAGAGAGTATTTACGTACCGCGCATGTACGGCAAAACTATACCTGTATCGTTTGATAGTCAAGGACTCTCGTAAGTTCTCGGCCACGTTATAGCCAACGTTGATCAAATCTCCGCACGAACCTCGGGTTACGCGAGAGACAAGAAACGTATAGCGAATCACGTTACTTTTACGAACATCGTACCGCGAATATTTTTTGACGTTACGCGTAAATAACAAAAAACGTGGAGCTTTTTCATAAAAGCGGGCTGGAAGATGTACCTAACAAAATACGATCGTTAAGCATCGTTATCGACACGCTCTTAGGTCAACGTCCCAGTTTCACGCGATTCGTTAAAAAATTTTGTGAATTGACCGAGCAAAATATCTGACGAAAAAAAAATCGTAATATCAAATAATAACGAACAACAACTCTGATCGATATTTACAAAAAGAATTCATTAATCAGCAAATATTTTGGGTTTGCAGATTTTATAAGCTGATTTTTTGTTTAATTGGATTTTTGGTGATTGAATATTATTTGATTTAATATTCATAATTAATTCAAATCAAATTAATATAAATATTTTAATATAATAGAGTATAATATATACAATATTATATATTATATATAAAGTATATTATGATATAATATATATAATATAGTTTTAATATAACATAATATTTTTTAATAGGATTGTCAATCGATCTCTAAGCAAAATAATTAACTCTGATTAAAATATATATTACATATAATATTATATTATATGTATCATATATCATATATCATATATCATATATCATATATCATATATCATATATCATACATCATACATCATATATCATATATCATATATCATATATCATACATCATACATCATATATCATATATCATATATCATATATCATATATCATATATCATATATCATATATCATATATCATATATTATATATTATATATTATATATTATATATTATATATTATATATTATATATTGTATATTATATATTATATATTATATATTGTATATTGTATATTATATATTATATATTATATATTGTATATTATATATTATATATTATATATTGTATATTATATATTATATATTAATTACAAAATATATTGTAATATTTTTTGACAACATTTTCGATCGCTCTCTGACCAAAATAATTAAATACCCAACTATTTTCGCTCTATAAATTTCTTATATCGGATTTAATTGAATTCTTCTCGTTTACATATTTAATTCCATATTAACAATTAATTAAAATAAAATCCACATTTAACGTTACAAATCAACAATTGCCAAAAATCGGCTTTTTATTTTCACCCTAATGTCGAAATCGGATCGATCCTATTTCCTACATAAATTTGCATCTTATTTGTCCTTAAAGCGTGTGAGAATAAATCGTCGAATGGATGAGTCGCACACCTGAAAGGCACGAGAACACCTATATGTACAGGCCTAGATATAATATCAGAGTCGAGCCTCCCGGAGGCGCTGTTGGGAGGTTCGATCAATACATCAATACCTTTCAGTCCCACCCTCCCTCCCACCCTCCTTCAACCCCTTTGGATACACGGAAAGGTCAGCAGCACTTACGTCTCTCCGTACACATAACGATTCCCGATATTTATATCCATCATTATTCCTACACACGAACGCATCGGACGTATCGAAACCGAACATTATTTCGCCGCAATGTCAATGTAATTTCCATGTCTGGCGTCGCTCGATAATTACACAAATGCACTTGAACTCGCATTCTGAAAATGGCGAGGACTTTCTAGGCATCGTAAATAATGAAAATCGATCGAATCGAGAAGCCACCCTTAAAAAATCATCCCTCGACGAAACGCGAATCGCGAAATTTTGAAATTTTTTTATTTGACGAGAAAATATTGTTGTTCCTTTTTTTTTTATTTGGGAGTAAGGAAGGTCATGTGATCGCTCTGATATTGACCCAGAGGTGGGGATGAAATTCGCCACATCTATCTCGCCTATCGAAATAAACGAAATTCTTGGTGGGTCTGCGATCGTTCCATAGTTACGAAAATATCGCTCTTACGTTTTTCTCTCACAATTTTACAGAGTGATTTGTGTGTTGTAAATATAGTTTCTATAAATATGCTAGGAACAAGACAAATGTGGTTGGAAATAGATGGCGAATGGCCGTACGATCGGTTAGCGAGCGGAGGAGAAAGAAGCGAGCGCGTCGTTAACCGGAAATGCTCGGCTCCCGCCATCGTTTCGGCATTCTTTCTCGTGAATTCATCGAAAAACCGATAAAAAGAAGAAGAAGAAACGATCGTTGGACGAAGCAACGAGCTGTTTAAAAGTTGGCATGAAAAATTCTACGACGAAATTGTTAAAATTTATTTAGTTATTTAATTTTTTTAGTTGTTTAACAATTTTCTGTCTTTTTTTTAACATAATTTTTTTTACATAAATTTTTTTAACGTAAATCATCCCCCAACCTTTCTCCTCCCTGCTGCTGGACTTTTTGTTTACTTTGCAAAATAACACGAGGAGTCGAACGAAGGTTGCAAAAGATGGCGCAAGAAACAGAGAACAATCATTCGAGCAATTATTTATTAACATCGCACAATTTGTACGTATTGTTCCCATGGTAAATAATTAATTCCCCTTTTTTTTGTTTCTTACGCACGTGAGTTTGTCTGTGGTGAAACGTGCGGATGAATTTCGCTCCGATATTTCAAACTTCCTGAATATTTAATTATTTCACGAAGAAATAATGGTGAAAGTTCATGGGCGAATTTAAATTACAAAGTTTTGAAAAGTGAAAATAATAATAAAACTGACGTTTCTTCCAAGAGTTTTGAAATATTTAAAAAAAATTATCTTTTCTTTCGACGCATGTTTTCTCACCCTTAGGAGAACAATCGAAGAGTATTACGTGGGCAGAAAGATTGTGGAGCGTTATAGCTGGCAATCCGCGTGCCCCGGCGAGCTCTGCGCTTGAAGAGGGTGCAACAAATGGAGCCAAAGGGGGTGGCTCGAGGGTAAAATCGGTATGGTTAGAAGAGTAGTGTACGTGTGCTGACCCACATCCACCACGGAAGACCTTGACCTCGCAGATATCATGGACAATTAATTATTCGCATAAATTACGATAGGAAATTAAAAACTAACTTTAAGCAATATTTGGTTTAATTGATAAAATGATAAATTTATTAGTTTTTTTTCATCGTACAAAATATTTTGACACTCGGTTTGGATAAAATAAAATTTTGTTAAAATGATTGATAATCTAATACAAAATATTTGTTTTGATTAATAAAATGATAAATTTAATTTTTTTTTTCATCAAACAAAATATTTTGACAATCGGTTTTGGAAAAATGGATTTTTTTTTAAGATGATTGATAATCTAATACAAAATATTTGTTATAATTCACAAAATGGTAAATTTTTTAATTTTTTTTTCATCAAATAAAATATTTTGACAACCAGTTTTGATAAAATGGATTTTTTTTTAAATGATTGACAATCTAATACAAAATATTTGTTTTAATTAATAAAATGGTAAATTTATTAGTTTCTTTTCTCATCGAACAAAATATTTTGATCAAATGGAATTTTTTTTTAGCTAATTGATAATCTGCCGTATCGACCGAGAGAGCAATGAGGAAATCGTGCGGGTGTCAAGGTGGCGTTATCGATACGGTAACCGTTGGAAAACGATCCGGTCTCTACGGGCGTGTATCCGCGAGCCTATCGACTCTCTCTCTCTCTCTCTCTCTCTCTCTCTCTCTCTCTCTCTCTCTCTCTCTCTCTCTCTGAGCTTTATGCACTCGAATCTGGGTTAGAGAATCTCCGAACGTTGTCGAATTGATCGCTCAGGCCCGGCAGCGGGCGAGCTCTGATGTAACCTTTTTTCTCCACCTTCCCGTGGTTTCCCGGGCTTTTTAAGCTCCCCCATTTCCCACTCGACTAAGTACGTATGTGAAGAAAAAGTGGCGAGCGAATGAGAAGAACGGGAAAGAAAAAGAGAAAACGAGAGAGGGAGAACCGGAAACGAATCGCCGCCGAAAATAGTTTTTCATTTTTCAAAGATCGCTCGATCGAAATCTTCTAATAATAATCGATACGTAATTTTGAAAAACCATTTTTGCATGATTCTTGATGGATTGCCACAAAATTAAATTTTTTTTCAATTTGGAAAATAATTAATCGCCCATGCGCGATGCTTAAATGAAAATTCAATATTTAATATCGAGGCAGACGCTTGCAACTTGCATACGAAAGGATTACGTAAAGGATATTTACGGAAGTTTGCGTAACGGAAACGATACAATTGTTAATGCAATTGTGCAATTTTTGCGTCTGATCATTACTGTCCATTTCTACTTAACGTTTATTTTTTTCACTCGAATTGGAATTTTAATGAGTTTCAATTAATTCAATGATGTAAATATAATATTATAACATATTATATTATATTATATTGATATATGATATATTATACTATAATATATAATATATTAATATATTATAATATATAATACATTAATATATTATAATATAATATATTATAATATGATATATCATATTATAATAATATAATATATTATAATACAACATATTATAATATGATATATTATAATATATAATATATTAATATAATATAATATAATATTCTAAATCGGTAGAAAAAAAAATATATTGAAATCTTTTTTCGTGTCCCATCAGCCTCGCTTTTGGCGGCTAGCCAAAATAATTTTCCCTGAAACGAGTCGATCTTGAATAGTCGTCACTAAATGGAATCTCGCGTTTCGAGCTACATCGTTAATGAAAGAAAACGAACAAAAAAAAAAGCAAATTTTTTATATATTTTTTTTTATTAATTTTTTATTTCGTTTCGTTAACTTACCGCCCCCATTTTGTTGGCACAGATATGGAAACCTCCAGATATTACCGAGGCCGACACTGTACCCGATGATGCTGAGGAAGAATTGCATCTTCCCGCTCCACGCGGCTCTGTTATCATTCGCATCCTGTCCAGCGGGTGCATTCTGATTCGAGGTCACGACAATCGTTACGTTGTGAGGGCCCTGGCGTTCCTCGTTCAAGGGTGCCAACTCGTGCCCGTTACGCGCGTTCTCGGACTTCGTCACCATTCTCGTTATTCGTAATTCCCGCTTCGCGATTTCGCGTTTCCTTTTTCTCCTCGCTCCCTCGCTCACCCTCTCTCTCTCTCTCTCTCTCTTAAATTAAACCACCCTTATCGTTCAAGACAAAAAAAAAACAATTCTTTTTCTTCAAAATCGCGAATCGTTTTCTTCCTTTTTATTTTCTCTCTCCCTCAAACTTCTTATCTCACTCGCGTATCTCGCAAAATATTACATTCACCGTAGTTTTTATTTTTCGTCGAACGATCACAGAATTAATTGTACGCGAATCACGATCAACGATGTTCACGATAATTGTTCGCTCCTTATATCTCAATTTCGTTATCTCCTTTCTTTCCTCTTGTTTTTATTCTTTCGCATACGCAACGAATTGTTTCCTCACGTAGAAAATCTTTTACGTTCGTACAGGATGGAAGGCATATCCTCAGTTTTCAAGGCATTAAATAACTCCGATATAGTAAATACATGTCGCTCGTATTTCTTCTCTCGACGATTTTTCTTTCAAGATTTTCTTCTCTCTTTCTCTATATATTTTCTTCTTCCTCTCTTCAAAATCAAATTCTGAAAAAATATAATTTACATTCTCTCCTCGAGCCTTTTACGATCTCCTTCTCCTTTTATCCTTCTTCGTAAATCCTTCAGGAACTAGGATGAAAAATTCTTGAGCGTTTTAAAGTGTATAGCGAGTTGACATAAATATATCTATATATATATATATTTATACATATATATATATATTTATATATATATATATATATCTATGTATCTCGTACGTGAGATATCAACAGTAGAGTTTTGTCCTCGATGCACCAGCACGGTTATTCGAATACATTTTATTATCGTTATTATTATTATTATTATTAATAATAATTCTTTGTTTATTTTTATTACAAATCGGTCGAGTTCGTGGCCGCGGGAGCGTTTGGTGATCGTTTGCTTCCCCGTTCGCGGGTCTCGCGAGACTCGATCGTCGCGACGATTCAACGTTGCGCTCCTTCTCCTCCTTCTCCTCTCTCTCTCTCTCTAACTCTTCTCTTCTTCCTCCTGCTCCCTCTCCAACGAACTCCTCCTTCTCCTCACCCCCTTCTCCACCCTCCTGCCCCTCCTCTTAAACCTCGTCGAACGTCGTCGACGTGACGAACTCGGAAAACGAGCCCCCTGGCACGCCAAACGACACGGAATATCCACCAGTAGAAACGGATCGGCGATCTAAACGGTTCGACGTTGGTCAATCTCCACACTCGTTTATCTTCCTCTCAGGCTTTTGACGTTTCGATCGAGACGCGATCGTTGATGTTTTTTTTCGATAAGTTATGACACGTGCTCCATGACGTTTAAACAAAAATCACGACTTTTTGTTTCGTTCTCGTCAACGTCTCGCTCGTCGAATATCAAGCTCTAAGTGGATAAAGTTCGTTACCGATCAGACACCGCGTCACGAAAAGGAGAAACGATTTTTGTGTTGTTTTTTTTGTTTGTTTGACGTTGATCAATCTCCACTCTCGTTTATCTTCCTGTCAGGCGTGAAGTTTCGATCGAGACGCGATCGTTGATGTTTTTTCGTTACGTTGGACACGTGCTCGTGACGTTTAAATAAAAATCACGATTTATTTTCTTTCACGTTACCGTCTCGTTCTTCGAATATCCAGCTCAAAGTAGATAGGGTTCGTTACCGATCAGACACTACGCCACGAAAAGGAAAAACGATTTTTTGTTGTTTTGAATTTGTTTTTTTTTTGTTTTTACTTTGAGAAACTTTCGACGTTCTTGCGATCTTTTTCATACAACGTTCTCACCAACTCGATGTTTTCGAGGATATTTCGTGTCGCGAAGTGCGGAAACGAATGATCGAGAGTAAATCGAATCTACCTGTGTGTTTTTGTAAATATTTGTATAATCGTATTTCGTATTATTATTATTATTATTGTTATTTCTGAGAGCGAGAGTACATATGTATGTGTCTCTGTGAGTTTGTGTGAGTGACCGATTTTGTTGAACTAGACCGCGTGCGTGACGCCCTCGATCGTTGTCTGCCTCGTATTCCCTCGTCTCCTTGAGTTCTTCCACATACGACGAGATACGAGAGCCGTGAACGCGAATTATCGTGAAATTCGCGTTTGCGAATTTTACGAAAAAAATGTAAACGATTTTCTCACTTTTTTTTCTCTCTCCCTCTCTCTCTCTCTCTCTCTCTCTCTCTCTCTTTTGTATATATAATTTTATATATGTGTATGTGTGTGATATTTTTATTATAGCACAGCCCTCGATGATTTCTTTCGTAGCGAAATTTTTAACCCTGTAGCTATCGTACCACTCGAATCTCTTTCACGATGTAAAAACAAAGAAAATTCTTCCCCTTTTCATTCACCTTTGGGACAAAATATCTTGTAACTTTTCGAATTTTTCAAATTTTTCCAATTTTCCAATTCGTGCAACTCGCTCTTCGAATCTCTTTCACGATGTAAAAATAAAGAAAATTCTTCCTCTTTTCATCCACAGTTGGAACAAAAAATCTCGTAAATTCTCGAAATTTTCAAATTTTTCCAATCGAATCGAATTTATAATCTCAAATTTACGCTCTCTCCGTAAATTCTCCAAGCAAAATTCGTAATTAGCTCGTCGACGAAGCGAGTCACCGATGTAAATAGAAGACTCTCGTGACACTTTGCGAATTGATCAACATCGACGCACGAATTTCAAATTCGTACGATAATCGAACGTTATTATGTCGTTTGTTTCTTCACGTCCGGCGTATCAACGCACGGTTTTTCGTTGTTGTCTCTCCTCGGATAATTTCAATCTCCTCTCTCTTTCCTTTGTCCAATTTCCGGAATTCTAATTTCCCTTTTTCCTTTCGTTTTTCTTTGATTATTCGTGACGTCGACGAATTTTGTTCGCGTATTTCGAATTATTATATCGTTTTTTGTTTGTATCGTCGTCGTCGTTGCCTTAATTACGATTACTTAAATTTGATACTCTTGAGATTGCGCAGGCTCGTGTTATACTCGGTGTGTATGGAGGCGGGCCTTGCGGATTTCGGACCCATGTATACCGTTTTCGAGGGCCCTTTTTCTTTTTTTCTTTTTCTGTCTTCCTTTTTTTTTCTTTGACTTTTTATCCGATTGCTCCGAGGACGAACGTCTCAGCGCGCTCAATCGTTTCGTGTTAAAATTATAAACGGGGGTTGGGTGTCGCTCGTTATCCCCGATATACGCGACTTATCGCGATCGCGGTGTGTGCCGCACGAGCGCGCGCACTGTTTTTTCTTTTACGACGGATCGCGATTTTTTTTTCTTCTCGACCGATTTTTAATTTTGCTTTTTATCTCACGAAATTAAGTCAAGGGTTGATGTTTTTTTTTTTTCGTATTTGGATTGGTTTTGTTTTCTTTGAGCCAAAATTTCACTCGATCTTCCTGTCGCTAATTCGACGACGAGGTTGCAACGTGGATCTACCTCGCACGAGTGCCGATAACAAACTGAGGGTAAAGCACACGCGCGCTCTACGGCGTCGCGTTGAAACTCTCTCGTTCTTCCTTTCTTTCATGTGTGTGTATGTGGGTTTGTGTGTATGTGTGTGTGTGTGTGTGTGTGTCTGGCTCGCTTCGGGGCGGTTCGGGGGTAAAAAGGAACCAGCTTCGTTCAAAGTCGGAACACAGTGGAATTCTCATTGGCCGAAGCGATTCTCATTTCTCCTTCGTGTCCCTAATACACATTATACATTACGAGAACAAAATCTCGTCAGCGAAACTCAAAATTCTTTAGTTTCCAAGAATTTGAGAGTAATTAAACGAGACGAGGTATTTTTTGCTTTTGTTAAAAAAGTTGAAATATTCTGGGAGACGATTTATTAAAAAAAGTGAAACAATAAGAATTGCGTACTATCCTTGTAATTTTTTTAATTAAAGACGAGATTTTTAATTGTTGAAAATAATAAATATCTTGACAATAAATATAAAACAACGAGAATAATTTAAGGAGACGAGGTATTTCTTTTGTCCTGAGAAAATAAAAATATTCTGGAGACAATTTATTAAAAGCGCGAAACAATAAGAATTGCGAACTACCCTTGCGATTTTTTTTTAATCGAAGACAAAAGTTTTTATTATTGAAAATAATAAATATTTAGAAAATAAATAGAAAATAATAAATTAAGAGAATTTATTAAAAGTATGAAAAAATAAGAATTACGTACTACCCTTGCAATTTTTTAATTGAAGGCAAAATTTTTAATTGTGGAAAATAATAAATATTTAGAAAATAAATATTGAATAATAATCTTTGACAAAAGTTATACAATAAAATTAACTAAGTAAAAAAAACTAATATGGAACAATAAAATGATAATAATAAAATTTTAAAAAATGTCAAACGTTGTATTTCGTTATCTCCGAGTTTCCTTTCCATTCTCGACTCTTCCACGATAACATTCGCAGCGAGCCTCGTCCATATCACTAGCTAGATCATACATTCAGGAAAAAAGCTTTTCAACCCTCCGGCGTCCGGGGGTTGAAGAAAACTTATATTGTTTCTTTTTTTTCGCATTCCATTAGCGAAATCGACAGGAGAGTAGCGCGGAAGCGCGTGGGCGTTTTCAAATCTCGCGCTCTTTGACGCGTTCCCTTGTGTCAATCCCACCCTTGGCTTCCCCGCAACATCCCTCGTCCAGGTCTATTGTGTATGCGGAGCACCTTAAACCGGGCCAACTACTCGTTCGCATCGATCGAATAGCTGCTAGGAGAACACGCCGGCGGGGGCGTAGCTCGATGACGTTGCACGAGCGTTTTCTACCTCGACCTCGCTGTATCCCTGCCTTTACGTACTTACCATGGCCTATACCTATGTAATATTCACCCCTTAACGTTTCACCCCTCTCGCCTACTCGTTGGCAAAACCCACCGATGCCTTTCGTACGAGCCATGCTTCGCGATACCGTTGGTTCACGTCACGTGACGTAGCAGCTGGGGCCTCTTTCGTTCCTCCAACCCCCTTCAACCCCCTCCATGCGGGTTCCCCTCTCATTGCTCCGCTACCATTCGTACCTTCTCGCTCTCATGCGAAATATCTACGCCCTACACCGTCCGTTGGACTATATCTCTTGTGATAGTGTGTGCGTCGCAGTTGCTCGTCCCTCTTGATTTCCTTCTCGCTCGCACACTCGAGTCAATCGCTCTCGATCTCCCTTTCGCAACCCCCTTGCCAAGAATTCTGTCCGTCTCTCATATAGGCTTGTATATATATATAAGAACCTCCCTCTCCCTCCCGCCCCTCCCTCTCTTGCCATATATATATATATACAGGGTGAATTTCATAGGGTGTAACAGGCTTTATTCTAAGGTAGATGGGATCATTGCAAACAAAAGTTGCAAATATACATTAGGGATATTTTTAATAGTTTACGAGATATAAACTTTTAAAGTTGGTCCAATGAGAGCGTGCTGAGAAGCGTTGGAGTCGCCCACTTTCACCCTAGCCGTAGAGATAGCAGAGTGCAGTGCGTTACATTTGGGGTTGCAAAATTCAGAGCAGTCAATGTTATTTATTATATTATTACGTAGTCATTTTTATTTCTCGGGCATTAGCTGCTAGGGTGAGGAGTGGGCGGCTCCGACGCTTCTCGGTGCGCTCTGATTGGACCAACTTTAAAAATGTATATCTCGTAAACTATTCAAAATATCCCCGATGTATATTTGCAACTTTTGTTTGTAATGATCCCATCTACCTTAAAATAAAGTTTGAGGCACCTTATGAATTTCACCCTCTATATATATATATATATATATATAGAGGGAGGGTATATATGTATGTATGTAGGTATATATATGCTTGGTACAGTTACTACCGTCCTGGTTGCCCACGGTCGGGGAGCCCTTAGCGCTATCCTCGTCGCACCCTTTCTCGTCGAACCTATATATTGATGTTCTTCCTCCTCGCTCCTCCTCGACTAGGATGCCACCGTTATATTTGCTCCCCTCGGCTTTGGGAATATCCTCTCTCTCTCTGTGTCTGGTCCTCCTGGATCCGAGCTACTACGAACGTCCTTTTTCTCCATCCCTTTGTCCCGAATATCGCGCTGTCTCTTTTGCACCCTCTGACGAGAGAAAGAGCTTCGTATCCTTGTCGCACTGGACGATTTCCTGCGCTACTTGTCCTCTTCGCACCCTTTCGTCGTGTATTTTCTCCTCTCTTCGTCGCACATCCCCTTCATCCAACATTTACTACTGTCCTTTTCCCACCCCCTTCGTCCTAACGTTTCCCATCGTCCTTTTTGCACCCCTTTGTTGAAAATTCGCTTTCATCTCGTTTGCGCTGCTTTCGTTCGACGTAATTCTGTCCTTTTTCCACTCATTCGTGAGGAATGCTGTTTTACCCCTCTTGCACCCCTCGGCACATCCGTGCTAACTCCGTCGCACCGACCAGCGATCTACCGACTCCCTTGCATCACATTGGTCAACATACAGCACAAGGATCTATATATATATATTTATATAACTCTCTCTCTCTCTCTCTCTCTATTTCTCTTTCTCTCTTGCTCCCCTTTCAACCTTCCCTTCTACCGTCACGGTCGCTTTCCAACACCAAGAACCGGCAAACTTACAAACTCTCTCTCTCTCTCTCTCGCTCTCTCCCTTCCTGTCTCTCTCTCTCCCTCTCTCTCCCTCTCTCTTTCCCTTTCTCCCTCTCTCAGTCTCACTCTCTCTCTCTCTCTCTCTCTTCGCCTTCCCTCTCTCTCTCTCTCTCTCTCTTTCATTCTCGCAATGTATACAGGGTAACGCGCAACGCGGTCTCTCTTGCGGCATACACACCCCCGACGTGACGTCACAAGCCCGTTTCACCAATACACCACCGAACTCCTGATAGAAAATACCTCACTGTTTCCTAACACAAATACGTGATTTACGTATAGATATCCGTGGCTTGGATAAATATACCCCCGACCTGTACAACACGAATCGTCAGCCGAATAACGCGTGTATAAACATTTTACTACTCACAGACGTATATATATAGACGGTCGGCTTTACAGGCTGCTTTTTGCAATTATACCAGAACGAATGGACAAAGACGCATATCGGACTTTAAATATAGATATATCGATGTGAACGTGGAAGTTTTTATACGTGGATATATCTACCCCCTCCCCTTTCCCCTTCTCTTCACCACTAACACGTTTCCAACGTAAGCTAGGCACATCTTGTTGTTCCAAGAGTCGGACGACTCTATAGATTTGCTCCGCTATTTTCTCGTTCTCCACTGGCTCTCGACTGCCAAGAGTATTACGTAGATACGGAGGGTATACACTTTTTCATAGGACGATATATCACAGCGTACCACAGACCCTGTCTAGCCCTGGTTATGCAACGTACCGTCGCTCGTAACCTTTTGACCCTGTTACGACCATTTATTTTTTCTTTCTTCTTTCATTCTTTTCGATAGATAGGCAAATACGTACTCGCATCCCCTTGCTTCCTGCTTTATGACGCAACGAACGTGATCATCCACCCTGTCTGGAGGTCGTGAGGTAGAGAAATCGGGTGAAAAAAAGATCGTTATAATAATAATAATTGTTATTGTTGATAAGAATTATTTTTACAATTTTTGGGACGTGATTTTAAATTAGTTTTATACGAAATAAGATTTTTTGCTGAGTATTAAGGTCTTTGTGGAATTTTTATTTTGAATACAAGTGACAGGGGGTTGGTTTTCTTATCTGATAAAAAATAACGAAAACAACAACGTTATCATAATAATAATTGTTATTGTTAAAAAAAAATTATCTTTACAATTTTTGGGACGTGATTTTAAATTAGTTTTATACGAAATAAGATTTTTTGCTGAGTATTAAGGTGTTTGTGGAATTTTTATTTTGAATGCAAGTGATAGGGGGTTGATTTTCTTATCTGATAAAAAATAACGAAAACAATAACGTTATGATAATAATAATTGTTATTGTTCAAAAAAAATTATGTTTACAATTTTTGTGACGTAATTTTGAATTAGTTTTATACGAAACGAGCTTTTTCGCTGAGTATTAAGGTGTTTATGGAATTTTTATTTTGAATGCAAGTGATAGGGGGTTGGTGTTCTTATCTGATAAAAAATAACATTATAATAATAATAATTGTTATCGTTAAAAAAATTAATTTTGCAATTTTTCGACGTGATTTAAAATTAATTTTATACGAAACAAGATTTTTTAATGAGTATTAGGGGGTTTGTGGAATTTTTATTTTTAATGCCAGCGAAACAAGGTTAGTATTCTTATCTGATAAAAAATAATGAAAAAAATAACGTTATAAATTATTATAACGTTATTTGATTTAAGTGAGAGATTGTAAGAAAGGAGGAATGTAAAAACCCACAAGGGGATACATTAGAAAATAAAGACATACTACTACTAATAACAATTGTTATTACGATAAAAAAATATATTTCCTATTTTTATGACGTAATTAGGGTGTTTACGAAATTTTTATTTTAAATACAAGTGATACAGGGCTGGTGTTCTTGTCTGATAAAACGCTGCTTTTTCTACTAGAAATCGTTACATTCTCTTGCCACGGGTAAAAATGTCGTAATGACTTAGTATTACGCTCGAAGTTTCGGTACGAACAAATTCGCGTCCACCGTATCGGAATGTGGATGGTGAAAATTTAGTATGCCGTAAAGAAGCTCATAACTGGAACGTAGGTAGAGTTCGTAGAGTGAATTACACGTTGTGCGATAATGGTAGGAGGCAAAATACGTCGTACCATACTCGCGAATGTGCAAAAAATCAATGATTTTTCTTTTCCCATCGTGTCTTCCGATTCGTTCTTTCAATTTCAAACCCAAACCCAAACCCCAAAAAAAAAAATCTACCAACGTGAAAATAAAATGAAATAAAATTAATTTTTCCTGAAAATTACGTTTTTTTTTTAATTTCTCACGAATAAAAAATAATATTTGGTTCGATGAAAGTATAAAATTTAAAAGATAGAAGAAACTTCAATTTTTCAACAGCTTCGTGTACGAAATTGCGTGACCTCTGAGTAACCCCAGTGACCTCGAAGATTCGGGCACGGGGCAAGAGACGAGATGACGAAAATTCGTGATGGCTCGGCGATTTCGGGAGATACAAAGTGACGAAGTAGGTCGAGGATGTTTGATCAGCCTTACTGAAGTACCGAACGATCAACATCGTCGTTTTTCATCGAATATTTCATCGTACGAATCACAGTCGAAACCAAGGGCTTCGATATTTTTCAAACCGTTCAAAAGAGCATTGAAAAAGAAAAAAAAATCAAAAAATCCATTGCTTCAAAATTGGGAAATTAAATGCTGAAAAATCAATCGTCTCGTCGTCCGAACGAATAAATTATTTTTTCTCACCTTCGTCCGACGATGCAAAGGTTATACCGCTCTTTATTTAAACTGTCTAATAAGATGTACGCGAAGTTGAAGGTTTTCCCTCTGTGATAGAAACAATCTCAGCTATCCCCTTCTCGATCAATAATAGTGCGAGTCATGATAAAAATATCAAAAATCATTTTATCTTGATTTTGATTCTTTGATGTAAAAAAAATAATCGTTACGAAGATTTTCAGATTTATTAATCAACGCCGAATGAGTTATGTAATTAAACAAATATCTTTGTGAGTAGTCCTATCGTTACAGCGTTTCTGTTAGATTTTACTGAAAATTTGCAAAAACGTTCTTTGATGTCCTATGTACATGTGTGTAAAATTTCAGGAGCCTTTATCGACTCAAAAATCACAATATTTATTCTTGAAAATCGCCAATTTTAGCAATCTCTCATAAGAGTTCTTGTTAAATATTGCAACATTATACAACGAGTATCTCGATTATTTAGACGATGAAGTGTGTTGAAATTTTGCACACATTTTTATACGACATCAAAGAAGTTTCAATTAGTTTTTATAACAAATCTTTTATGGAAAAAAAAATTATGATTTTGTTTATTGTATAACAAACAAACTTTCCGTAGGATCAATTTGAATTTTGAATATGTTGTTCTTTAATCGATTTGCAACAACTTTTGTTAATGGACCTAAACGCTCAGTCCATTTGGAATGTGAGAAAAAAGGGAATACAATTTTAAAGTCTTCCCACTGATATAACTATCTTAAACAGAAACTTTGATTCGAATACTTTTTATTGACAAAAAGTACAAGAATTGTAATATTGTCGTTAATTTCACCGTCGGTTTGATCAATCAACATATTCGCCTCTAAATCCATCGATCGAATCGATCAAAGCCATAAAAATGAATAAATCAAATTGTAATTGCATTTAAATTAATTTCGATTAATTAATCCAAACAAAAAAAAACAGTTGAAAAATAAATTTAACTTCATTCATCCAAAATCCATTATTCTAATTTGTAACATTTTTAATTCAATTATACTTCACGCGCCTTGGTGTTTCGATATGTTTCTTTCGATTGCATACAATTCGTTTAATCGCATTTAAATTAATTTCGATTGATTAATTCTAAAAAAAATCAAATAGTTGAAAAATAAATTTAACTTCATTCATCCAAATTCCATTATTCTAATTTGTAACATTTTTAAATTCAATTATACTTCACGCGGCTCGGTGTTTCGATATTTTTGTTTTCGATTGCATACAATTCGTTTAATCGCATTTAAATTAATTTCGATTGATTAATTCTAAAAAAAATCAAATAGTTGAAAAATAAATTTAACTTCATTCATCCAAATTCCATTATTCGGTATTATTTACGCCTCGGTATTTTAAAATTTTTTCTTTCAATTGCATACAATTTCTTTAATTGCATTTAAATTAATTTCGATTAATTGATCCCAAAAAAAAAACAAATATTAGAAAAATAAATTTAACTTTATTCATCCAAATTCCATTATTCTAATTTGTAACATTTTTAATTCAATTATACTTCACGCGGCTTGGTGTTTCGATATTTTTTCTTTCGATTGCATACAATTCGTTTAATCGCATTTAAATTAATTTCGATTGATTAATTCTAAAAAAAATCAAATAGTTGAAAAATAAATTTAACTTCATTCATCCAAATTGCATTATTCGAATTTATAACATTTTTAATTCAATTATACTTCGCGCGCCTCCGTGTTTCAATATTTTTTCTTTTAAGTAGATAAGGCGAGTGGCGAGTCAGACACGCCACTGCGGAACAGTAGAACGTGCGAGTTTGCGTAAGCCCTACCGTATTATTTTATACAGTGATGCGTTTAGGCGGGGCGTCCGACGAAAGAACGATGCAGCTCTCGTTTCGTTGCAACAGTGACGATGCAACTTCCCCGCGTAGTATGCGACAAGAGTCTCGTCTCAACGTCACATCCTCATTCGAGAAATTATTGACAATAATGCATTGTTTGCCTTGTAATTAATCTCGCTTGGTTACATTCGTTTACCGCTGACTATAAACACAATATCGTGCTCCCATTTTAGCTCACTTTACCAGACGAGCGAAGTGCATCGAATTTTTTATTTATTTATTTTTCCTATTAACAATGGATTAAAAATATTTTTTTTTTTATAATTAAATTTAACCTTACTTGTCATATCAACGAGTATTAGACGAGCCAAATAAAAATTAATCGAGGTACATGACGCAAAATAAAATCTTTGAATTATCTTTGCTTCCAAATAAATTTTGTGATTTTTTTTTACAATTTCTTCATTAAATAAACAGATTTTTCAGAGTATGCATACGAAGTACGTGTAACTACGCATAAGGAACTGGCTGCGTCGCAAAAAAAGCGTATAAGGCGGACTTATCTTTATCGTCGCTCGTGACTACAAAACGATTTCTCGGGTCACGAATTTCTTCGTACAACACGAAGATCGTACTGCGACTCGAAGGTGATTATTGGATTGCACGGTAAGCCATCGGCGTACTACACCAAGGCAAATAGCACTGAGTCAGTATTGAATATTTTCTGGTGACTGACATACGGGTAAGCTGTACGCAATGTTGTAAAAAATTAAAAATACTTTCGCTCGTTTTACAAATGATCGACTTATTAAGATTAATACAGCAGCGCATGAATAAATATAAATTTAAAAATAGGTCAATTAATATTTACATTGATTTGCGTGAATTTTTCGTGTTTTTTTATTTATGAGGCTTTTAAAGTGAAAAATTATTATGAAAAATAGACTGTAAATCTTTCAGTCTTTCTACTTGCGAGGTTTCGTGATTAATTAATTTTTGATAATGCGCAGTTTCGGGTAAAAAGATTGATACGTTTTTACACGATATTCGACCATTTATTTCAACGTTACATCGAAAATGGATGGAATCTCGATTCGGAGGGAAGAAAATC
This sequence comes from Netelia melanura, assembly GCA_964007305.1. Taxonomy (NCBI): domain Eukaryota; kingdom Metazoa; phylum Arthropoda; class Insecta; order Hymenoptera; family Ichneumonidae; genus Netelia; species Netelia melanura. The sequence goes on along the minus strand of OZ023254.1, from coordinate 3,989,342 downwards.
CATCGATATCTGTGTATTCGTGGGAAAAGAATCAGTCGATGGTTAGCTGTTAGATCCTCGTTGAAGAGGGGGCCGGGGTTATTCGGCTTTGCAATAATTCACACCTAAAATGAAAAAGAAAAAAAAAACAATTAATAAATGACTTTTTTCAAAATTTGAATTTTCGAACACGTCGTTAAATACGTTCTTTCCCAACTCGTATGAGAAATATAATATCGATTAGTTATTTGGAAAGATTATTTTGTTTTTTGAATAATGTCTTTTTTCTGTTTTTTTTTTCCTATTTGAAAATTATTTTGAAAAATGGCGTTAAGTTACCTTCAGGTGTTTGAGAAAGGATCCACTCGATGTATGCACCGACTCGAGTGTTAACAGCCGGTGCTCCGTTCGCGCAAACCTGTCCAAAATTAATTAAACCAACTTCGACGATTCTTCTGGTCGATGGATTTTGCCATAATGCTGGACCACCGCTATCCCACTGCAAGTATTCAACAATTTTGCATTTCATATTTTATTCACTTGTAGCACCGGCAGATGGGCGAGAAAAGTTTGGGGAAAAATTCGCTGGGTCGTCGCCAGAATGTTTTTTGAGATATTCGTCCCAGGAATTGCAACGAGAAGCTTGATACGAAAATTGGCCCGAATGTATAAAAACAAAAATTGAATATCTTTTTCTCAAACTTTCTTCTATCGACTAATAGCAAAATTATCGTTGCTGTTGTAAAATATGAAATTGTTTATTTACAAATAATTCTATAACGAAGAAATACGATTAAAATTTAATTTTTGCAAAAATTAAAGCACGAACAAGGGGGAAAAATATTTTGCTAGTAATTAATCGATAATTACCTGGCAAGAATCTTTACCAGGCTCCTGTGTGCAGATCTGTCGCGATGTTATAGCGGGATAAGTTTGCCTGCAGTTTATATTCGTTATAACGCTCACACGTGCTTTTTGCAACGTGTTAGAAGGTCCATCGCCGAATTCGAGAGTGCCCCAGCCTGTAATCGATTGATAATTAATTCGATTAATCGTACAAAAATCGATAAAACTGTTACAAAAATATTTTCTTGATTTTTTTTCAAATTTTTTTTTGTTTTTTACTTACCCAAAAGTTCGACGTAATTTCCGGCGAAGGTGTCAGGGGAATGTTGAAATGGGAGACAAACAGGACCAACCTGCTGACTGAACTCTATCGTAGCGATGACTGTAACTGTCGCTATGTCGAAATCGTTTGTCACGGAGTTGTACTGGGGATGTACAAGAGCGGAAGCCACTCGTAATAATCTTGTCGCATTCGAGTCGGACGCTGTACAAAGAATATTGTGATTTATAACAACTGCACTATCGTGGGATGCAAAAATGTCTCACAATAAGTAAAAAAAAAATTCTTTCTTTGACAATTAACGGATTAACGTACCACTAATAATTCAATATTAATCATATTTAATAAAAATTTTAACTCTTCATTTTGCAATGAGAAATTTTCTATTCCTGGAAGAATTTATATTGTTTGAATTTGTGGGGGTAAAATTGTACAAGTAATTACTTCTCGAGAGATCATGGTCGCCGATCAAGACTCCTACTAGACTGATGTTTTTGCCCTGCATGCAATGGGCTGCTGTCAACACTTGCTTTTCACTGATTATCGTTGCACCGCACAATATTTGTCTCAATGGGACATCGATCAAAGCAGCCATCATGGGATACTCGTTAACTCCGGTTTCCTCACCGCCGACAATTCTCGTCTGTGGAAGAATAACGATAGTTAATATTTTCAATTTGACAATTTATTTTTGTTAGTTTCTTATTTTCCATAAATCTTTTAAAATAAATAAAATTTGTAAGGATAAGAAGTTTTATTCTCAGGTTTAAAATTAACTCTCGTTAATACTCTCCTATTTTTTATATTTCTTAGACAATTCTCGTTTGAGGAAGAATAACGAAAATTAATATTTTCAGTTTGACAATTTATTTTTGTTAGTTTCTTATTTTCCATAAATCTTTTAAAATAAATAAAATTTGTAAAAATAAGAAGTTTTATTCTCAGGTTAACAATTAATTCTCGTTAACAATCTCCTATTTTTAATATTCTTCAGACAATTCTCGTTTGAGGAAAAATAACGAAAATTAATATTTTCAATTTGACAATTCACTTTCTTATTTTCTTATTTTCCATAAATCTTTTAAGATAAATAAAATCTTAAAAAAATAAGAATCTTTATTCCCAGGTTAAAAATTAACTCTCCTATTTTTGATATTATTCTCGATTCTTTTTACTACTCACAGGATTTTTCCATCCGCATCTGCAATTTGGATCGTAATCGGTCTGTGGCTGTGTCTCGAGGCTGCAGAGAAATCTTCCTCCACGTGAAAGATACGAACTGGTCAGAGTTATATTCAATTGATTCGAAGTGCTCGTTACTGTAAATGTCCCATTGCCACAGTAACGACGACCAACCGCTTCGTTACCTTCCTGAATAATCAGTGCGTCTTGCAAACACCTGTCACTCTACGAAAAAGAAAGATTAATATCATTATCATCGATTAATCAAAACAAAAAAAAATAATTTTTTGTTCAATGACAAACAAAAAAAACAATTTTTTGTTCAATGGCAAACAAAAAAAACAATTTTTTGTTCAATGACAAACAAAAAAAAAACCAATTTTTCTTTTTAATTATTATTAAAATAAACTCACAGTAGGCAGAGTGAACGGATTGCACGTTAACACCATTGGACGATCGCTCGTAGCGATCCAACGACATCTTGATCCAGGCGCATAATTCTGTGGATAATTATTGTTATAAACATAATATAATTGTCCAGGTTCTACCTGCTGAACGTAATCACAGGGACCGAAGGATTGTCCATCATTCCCACCGACGAATGCCAACAGCACCATCAACGGTGAGAAAGTGTCTGAAAACGAAAGAAAATGAAAGAAACTTTAAAAACAACTTTTTTCTTACATTCTAACGATATTTTTTACAACTCGATGTAACAACGACCCGGGATAATTTAAATTTGAACATCAATATTCCCCTCGAACACGTGTCTTCGTCACGAACGTCTCAAAAATGTCTTTTTTTTCTCGCTTTGCCAATAATTTTCTCAATAACTTTGGGAAATTGTATTTTCGTTTTATTTTCTTACACGAGAGCAGCATTTTAGTGAACACCGTTTGGCAGGACTCAGTGATTTGCCACGGTCTTCATTCGCCCGTAAACTAAATCACCAGTTTGATTTGACATGACTATATCAGCAACGAGTCTCACGTGGTTAAGCCGAAGCGGCCTGATAACGTTCCGCGCATATATTTTACGAGCGCGCATATTTTTTCAAGGGTATAAAACAGGCAAATAAGTATATCAATGAGGGGGCGATATTGTGATCCCGCGATGAGTCGAACAAAAAAACGAAGAAGAAGAGAAGAAGAAGAAGAAGGAGAAGAAGAAGACAAAAATATAAATAATAAAAAATGGCTCGGGACAGATGTGATGGGCAAACGCGAGCTCGACGATTGCCGATTCCAGGAAAATTCGCGCCTTCCGGTACCGGATCCGACTTTTCGATCGTATTTCGCGATGGTCGACTTTTATTTATTCGAACGAAATTATCGCTTCTCGCTTATCGTTTCTTTTTTTTAGATTCAAACATTTTATCAAAATTTGTTTCTTAATCGCGAAACTTAAATACAATTAATTACAGTTTCACTTTGAAAAATTCCAGTAGCCATTTTTCTTTTTTTTTTCAGATAAGAGTTATTTACTATTTTGTTTGTCGCGACATTTGCAAATTGCGGTATTTTAGAATTTTGCATTGTATGTGAAATAAGCGAAAACACTTAAGTAAATTTCAGTATGCAATGCGAATCTCGTCCATATTCATAAAGGGGTTAATCAGTTCCATGAAAATAATAATGATGATAATAACGAAGTACGAAAGCAAGTTGAAGACTTGTGACGTTGGATAAAATTTGATAATCTTACGGATGTGTTATCATAAAAATCTTCAGGGTCGAGAAGAAGTTGAAGATCTTAATTCGTTACTTTTATAATTTAAACGACCTTATGCTTCTCGTAACGTTTTTATAAAGGAAGAAATGACGCTGAAAAAGATTTTCGTTGTGATTTATGAGATCTAATTTCTTGGCCATGAGGAAAAATCTTAAAATTTGTGAAACTTCTTTGTTTTGAGCAAATTTGTACCGCGATGATCCGATTACAACGAGTCAGCTAACGCTAATGCAAACGTTGTAAGACTCGAGCAAATAGGACTTTCGTCACGAATTTGGGGAAAATAAAATACCGTGTTACCATTAACGATTGATCCTTGCTGAGCTTTAAACAACTTTTTTTTAACTCTCATCGAATGAAAATATTTTTAATCTCGTTCTTTCGTTGATTTCTCGTAGAGACTGCATCGAAGTTTTCCAAACTCACTGTCTAAACGCAACAACTGGATTTGGAATTTTAACAAGTGTAAAAAGTTTATTGTAACAAATAAACAAAAGGTAAGTATCGTAGAAATTCGAAGGATTTGAAACACCTTCGATTATCTACTTTTTTGTAATTTTATTTGATTTTTTTTTAATCCATGCACACCTCGAAGCACTAATTTAATGGTTTTGAGTTTTAGGGATTTAGTTAGTTTGTTATAATAATTTTGGGTCAATGTATACAAGGTTTAGTAAATACGATTTTGCATATTTGGTAAAAAGTAGTTATTTTGGTTTTGTTTTGTAATGCGTAATCTTTTTTTGTATTTTGTTATTTCTGGGTGCCAGTTACTATTTTCTAGAACACTTCGCATCTTCGTCTACAAATGGAAGTATATTCTTCCTTTTTTGCTTTTCGTCTTATTGTGACGTCTTACATTACGACAGCAGATGGTCTTCGTTTACACGTGCATTATTGATGTTGTCATAAATATCGTAGTGACTTAAATAGTCGGTTTTTGATCCGAATGAATTATCGTGCAATCGGCGAATACCGTACTTTCTTGGTACTGTTTGTCGACAGAGGGGACTTTGTAAATGGGAGAAAATCATGAGGAAATTTTGTAAACGTTTCAATTCGTCGACTATTTTTTCATTCGAGTATTTTCTTCTTTTCGAGTTTTAATAATGTTATAAGCTTCCTCAATTTTTTTTATTTTTATTTTTATTTTTTTTTGTTTTATGAGCGTGACATAAATTTTATTTTCGTGGATAGAGTAGATGCGATAAATATGAGGATAGTTATTAAATGATAGTTAAATTGTTTGTCGTGTCCGTGATATAATGAGTTGCGAAGCGATATGGACAAAGTATACGAGGTAAAATATTACGTCGCGTGCCTTAAGTATTTAAAAGTTATTTGTATTGAAAATACTATGGAAAAAGAAAAAAAAAACGATAGAATAATTTCTGTACATTAAACGTGTATTCAAATTTTGGCGCATAATTTTCTTGACTGTCTGGTGGCGCCTTCCCGGAGATTTCTGGAACTACGCAACGGTTTCCATGCCGGCGTGTTTGTCGACGAGCACTGCTCATGTTATTCGTATCTTGGTGAGATTATTCGAGTACGTATGCCTCAGTAATTGTGTAAGGGGAAAATAAAGAGAAAATAAACAATTATTTGGTGTTTTGAATTGTGCGGAAACGTTATTTTATCTTGAAACTTGATTTAGTTCGGTATATTTTTCGTTTTACCGGATGGTGGCGCCATCGCGACGATCTAGCGTAGAACTACGTTAGCGTGTCCATGGTAACGCGCGAAGCACGGTTTGACAACAAGTCGACCTAACCACAAATAGTTCTCGTCGTATTTATTTGCCGATTAATCACGCGGCTCGTCTATTTGTGTGTATCATGAGTGTATATATGAGAAATACTATAGTTTGTGCTTTGTTGGTGGTAGATGTAGTTGAGTAAATATAAATCATGTCTTATTTCTATGACACACCCGTGACCAACGTTGACGGCGGTCAAGAGAAAACCGCTCGAAAAAATGTAAGTTTTGACACTTCTTCGAATTTGAAATGTCTTGACAGAAATGCCTGGCCACATTGGTCAGGGGAATCTAATTTTGTCATTATTCACGAGGCAGCAGCACGTTGGACGTAAAGGTATACCGAAAGACTATGAGATCGAACCTGTTCATGGCACAAGACATCGTAGGAAACACAGTAGTAACGGAAGATCCACTATTAGGACTAAAGCAATAGAAAATGGTGATAGTAATCGTAACGATGGAAGAATATCATCACCCTCGGTCACTAAGTACAGACGTCACAGGCATCGAGACATAGAAAAATCACTCGATGAGAATCGGCGCCTGACTGATACAATCGAAGGTCCTGTAATGGGTAATTAGTCATTTTTAAGCGAAGTAATAAAGAGTGTTGATTATAAAAAATTATGAAATGTTTATTTTATAATAATAAAATTTCCATTTTAGACATGATGGAAGAGCTCAAGGAGAAAAACTTGCTCCTCTCCAAAGCAAAAAATAAATATGGGAAATTAGAGAGACTCTTTCAAGAGGTGCAAACAGAACAGGAGAAACTAAAAGCGTTGCTGGAACACAGAGACGGAGAATACAGGCAATTGCATATTCATCATGAAGATTTGACTCGAGTTGTCGAGGCTTTGGAACGAGACAAGACGAATTTAGCGCTGATGAACAAAAAGTTAAGCGAGGAAAATGTGCAATTCACGGAAGACATATCGCTTCTGAAAATTCTCGTTTATCGATTAAATGTTGAACTGGAGAGATATCAGGATAAGTTGAGACTCGTGAAACGGGAGGATGATGTCAGTAACCCTGGTCTTGGAGGCGATGATATCGATCTTACTTCTGAGAATAAAAGTGTTGCAGAAGCATGGGGTCGGGTCAATGTTCATGCGCTTGGACCACTTTTAGAAGCTTATCAAGAAAATTTGAGTGAAAAGGAGGAACTGATAAAGCAATATGGAATCGAAATGAATGATTTCAGTGGTCGATGCAAAGAGGTCGTAGCTGAGAACGAGACTTTGAGAACTGATATGGAAAATCTCACAATTCAAGTACGTTTATTTCTATTATTAATATAAATAAACACCAAATATCCAACTGCGCTACTTTATTGAATTACAAATACTGCAAATTTGACAAAATCTTTGGCTTTTTTCAATGAAACGTTTTTTGCTATTCTTTCAGTACGATAAATGCATGGAAGAAATGAAAGCATTGAAAGAGGACAGTGCTCTTGTTAAGGAACAGAACGATATCTTGTCAAAACAATCTGCTTTACAAAAGTTAAAGATCCAAGAGATTCATTCTCTCTATGAGAAGAAAGTAGAGTCAATGTCAGCCGACAACAATAAATTACACTCAGACTATTTGGCATGTACGACGGAATTGAGCAACATTCGTGGAAAGTACGAAATATTGAACGACGGCTATGAAAAATTGAAGCAAAATTTTGAAAAAACTATGCCGGTCTCCGTACACACATCTGCGATCGAGGAATGCAAGAGATTGTTCGAAGAGTTGAAAATTCAGTACGATTCAGAAAAGAAAAAATTGATGGAACAATTGAAACGTTTAGAGGAATCGAACCCGGAGAACGAGAGGCAGTTAGTCATCGTCACTGCTGAGAGAGATCAGTTGAAGCGCCAAACGAAAAATCTGGAAAAAAGCTTAAAGTGAGATTCACGAAAAATATGTTTTGCCAACACATATAATACAATAATAATCCCAATGAAGATTTCATTCTAGGTATAATTTCGATTAATTCTTTTTTAAATAAAAAGCTGAATACATATTTTTCTTCATATTCGCACTTTAGGCGAACCCAGCACAAATTGGAATATTTCCAACAAACAGTTTACTCCATTCAAGTTTCCCGAGATTCCTTCAAGCGCCAATTGAGCAAAACAACAGCTTATTGCGAGGAGTTGGTCACCGAGCAGGAAAAGCTTTTAACGGAGCGAGAAAGATTGGTCGCTCTGTTGAAAGAACGAGAAAAGGAAAATGAGAATATTCAGTATTTGGGCAACAACATCGCTCACAGAATGGGAAATTTGAAGACCCAATTGCACGTAATGATTTTCATCTCTAAATCGTGAAACTTTCATCGCTTTTGGTCTGGACCGGCTATTTTTCATTCCTCGTTTCAGATCGTTCAGAAAGGAGCGAAGGAACAATTGGAATCCGTCGAGAAGCACATGAAGAATCAAGAGAAAGGAGTCGGTCAATTAAAAACGGACTACAATCGTGAATTGCAACGCCTGAAACAGCTCGTCAAGCACAAAGAGGACGTTATTGGAAAGTTGCAGCGTGAAAAATATGCAACGCAGGACAATTTAGAGCTCGTATGGCGAGCCGCAACGAGCGACGACAAGAAGGTCAAAGACGCTCTAAAGAATACAAAAATGTACAATATTTGAGTTACATTAGTACAAAAGTACCAAGGCATTTCTTAAGCCCTTTCTCTGCCATAATGTCGTATACGACACGACAATTTTATAAAGTCAATCGATCTAGTCGCTATCGTTATCAGTCGTTAGAAAAATAGTAAATTCTTACAAAACGCCAGTGGAACAAAAACCGTGACTTTTTCATGGTCATCAAGCAAGGCCACAAGAATTATTCTTAATGTCTGCAATCGATTCGACATTCGCATCAATCACATTTGCAGGCGTCTGAATTCTTTGAACTATCTGACCCTGTTCGTGCTTTATGAGTCTGACATGTACAATGGCAAATTCCGCAATCACGACTACGAGCTAACGAAAAAAAAAAAATGCCAAGTGCAATAGCGCACGAATGTTAATGGGACGAGATGCACGGTCACCTGCTTCATTCAGAGATGACATCAACTTAGTCAAGTGACGCCAAAGTCTCGACTCCTATTCACGAGTATCAAAGTCGATTATTCCATAGACCTCGTGCGCATATTTCTTTCAACAGTGACCTCACGGGAAAACGCAATTTGCATACGACAGAATAGTTATTTTAAGTAATTGCGCCGTTTTGGCCTTTTCGATTCGTGCAAAACACTTGGATGTCCAAGCAAAACAATTTTTCATTTCGTTAATGAATTTTCCATTAAAATGTTATTATACGACCGATTGCCTTGCGAGGATAGAAACTGGAATATTTACTACCAATCGTGTATTCGTAGATTTATTGATCTAGAGAACTTTGTATTATTATATTTGTAAAAATATGTTATGGTTACGATATCTTGGATACTTCCGCGTTGCTTTGCAACATGGCACGCGACTTATCGAAAGCAAACGAGGCAATGCTTGCATAATAATCTTATCACTCATATTGTTGGGCACTGACCACGTACCTTGTTATTAAAACACAAGAGCAAGCGACACCGGCTCGTCTCGAGTTTCGCATTTTTCTTACTATTGTACAATTTTACCGATACGAGGAATAAAAATGTAATGAGATTGTATGAATAATGTATAAGCTGTGAGATTTATTGATAAATGTACTATGATGTACTGTGATCAAAAAGTAAGGTGAATGTTGTTTAGTAAAATGTAAATTCTTTATTTCTTCTTCTAAATCAATTTCATCCCCTTCAAAGTAATCCCTGTCCAATAAAACGCACTTTTTCCAACGCTTTTTCCAGTCCTTGAAACAGTCGGAATAGTCTTTTATCGGTAAAGCCTTCAAGACCTTCTTCGATACATCTCGATTTATCTCCTCAATCGTATCAAAACGGCGTCCCCGCATTGGCCTTTTGATTTCGCTAAATAGCCAGAAGTCGCATGGAGCCAAATCAGATGAATACAGTGGTTGCGGAACGATACGAGTCGAGTTTTTGGCAAAAAAGTCGCCAAGAACCAATGCAGTATGACATGGTGCATCATGATGACGGAACCAAGAGTTGTTAGTCCATAATTCCGGCCGTTTCAGACGAATAGCTTCACGCAAACGACGCATAACTCTCAAATAATGTTCTTCGTTGACAGTTTGGCCCGGCGGAAGGAATTCATAGTGCATCGCACCACGATAATCAAAGAAAACTGTCAACACGACCTTGATTTTCGTTTGACTTTGCCATGCTCTTTTCAGTCTTGCTTCACCTTTTGCACAATATTCGCTGGATTGGTCAGTCGTTTCAGGGTCATATGCGTAAATCCAAGTCTCATCTCCAGTAATGATGCATTTCAAGTGGTCCTGATAGTCAGACAGCAAACTTTCACACAAATCAACGCGACGTTTTTTTTTCCAAAAAATTGAGCGATTTTGGCACAAATCAAGACTTACGCGTTTGAGACACAAAACATCCTTCAAAATGGTTTGGGCCGAGCCAAAATGATATTCCAAAATTATCAGCGAGGTCTATAGTTGTCAATCGACGATTTTCAAGCACCAAATCTTTGATTTTTTTAACGTGGACCTCGTCGTTAGACGTTGATGGTCGTCCAGACCGTTCCGCAAACAAAATTTGATGCAAGTTCTTTGCTCAACAAAGTCACCCATTGTAAAATTCGAAAAATTCACTTTTGCTTGTTTACAAAAACACGCGTAACTCGGAGATAATTAAACCTTTTGACAAACAGACGCCTGTCAAATTTGATAGACAGTCCTACCAACCTAGGAAAAAAAATTTACCTCCCTTCCTAATGCCCGGGAGATTTAAACGACAATTTCACCTTACTTTTTGATCACAGTAGTTATATATCAACAATTCTTGTATGACTGTGAATTAAAAATGTTTCAACCACAGTACAATTTACCATTGCTTAATAACTCTGCTATTAAGTTTTTTTCTATCGGGATTTTGACTTACGTTGTTCACGTACTCGTGTATTAGCGAGAATTATGGAATAGAACTATACTTGTAGAACTATATTTATTTTTTGCTCGAAGGTGTTGGAACGTTTTTTGTTATATAAAATCACATATTGGATAAGACCGGTTCTAATCGGCTGAGACTCGTTGAAGAAACTTGTCCATTCAATGCACATCGCACACATGCAAACCTGCAACATAATTTGCATGTGTAATGACTCCGGTAGTGTTTCGCTGGTGTGGAAACCGGACAGTATTACAGCGACGGTTTAAAATTGCTATCTCCTTCTCGGTCTAAGTGATCGTGCGTACGAAAAGTTATCGAGGTATAAATATTGATTTTAACAAATGATCGAATCGATCTTACGAGTAAGTAACACTCAGATACGACGAAGGTCTGTCGGTGTCTTTTCTTTGATTGTTTTAGAAAGACGTATCGTATGCGTTGGAAGTTCGTAGCCGGATACGAACATGGGGCACAGTCACATAACCAAACTTATTCCTAGTCCACGACAGATTAGATTATCTAGCCTTGATGTATATCTGGAAATTGATAACTTCCGTTTGTTCCGTATAAAAAAACTCCACCTATGTAAGTTCGAAATAGCTTTTTCTTTTGTTACGAGAAATTGTTTACGTCCTGACAATAATGTTTCTAAAATCGTGAGACAGGATAAGTCTATTATGACAGTAAATACACTTGTCGATAACGATTGATAATACGATAACGTCCATTACCAGAAATTAATTCCATTATCTTTTATCATTATTATTCCAACTTATAATAATCGCAATAAATCATATTTATAAAAAAATGTATTATTATTATTATAATTATTATTATTATAAGTGTAAGAATGATTGTTATTATTCACCAGGTATTTATAATTATCGTTAACATTGCATAGTTCTAGCCTTAAAAAGTTATGTTATTCCAGTTTCAATTCTCGTTTCAATTTCAGCTGTGTAAAGCGGACTTTCGCGCTCGGCAACCTTCGGCAATAATCGCCTCGGCGTCCTCGGGAAAATCCAAAATGTCGTCTGCTAGGCGCGTCGTCTGGAACCGGGTCGCATTCGTGACGCGAAAATTGTAGCGATAACCGATAAAGCTGTCTCGCTCTATCGTACGCGTCTCCGCGAGTGTTTCCACGATAGTTTATTCCACATTCTATTATACATTCGTACGAAAACGTAACGCACGAATACGGTGGACGTTCGTATAACCCCGAATGTTCGTGGCGTTTGTACTACGTAAAGTATGTGTATGTGCTACTCTGGAAAGCCGGTGAGCCATTGATTTTTGCTCAGTTCTGTTTTTTTTTTCTTCTTTTTAGACTCGTACGTATTCTCGTTCTCGCGTCGTGTGATACGTGTCCCTTGAAACATAATCGAGTACGGATGATCGGACGGGAAATAAACGTCATCTCGCCACGGCACGTTCGAGGTACGCGTCGTGAACCGAACGCTTTTTCACATCGAGATGCGAGTACAGTGTACGTCGGGAAAACAACGGGATGCTCGTAACGTAAGCATCGCGTGATACGTATGCCCTTATTTATATACATATAACCCTCAATTTTCAGGCGTACGACAAGTGTCGCTCGGTGGTTTTGTATCTCGCTTTATTTTGAATCAAGCAACGGGCAGTCAACGGTTGGGCATTGTCCACGTATCGTGTTGATATATATATATATATATATATATATACATATATATTTATGAGCGTACACTAGCCAACGAGTACACTGTCAATAGGTCAGCTCCTGTGTGTTCCTCGAGCACATACGTACCGTCATCGTAGCCTGGCAGACTCGCTCGTGCGTTTACACCATCTCGACACGCCGTGTAAATATTGAGTTCGTTCCAACACACAAATATTACCGTTCGGAAATCCCGCCATAATCACTATTTCAAGAAAAGCAACGAAACACAAGAGAAAAAAAAAGCGTTTGCTCATCATCGACGTGAAAACGTTAGAAACATGCAAATTCTCGTGGAGCAATTAATTCGTCAATGAAGTTATGTGGAAGAAATAATCGTGGGAACGGGAACTTCATTATCGTACGGTGCACTAGCAATTGGAGGTTATGATGAACTTGTTCGCGCAAATTTATCGCTCGAGCGACTGTGCCGTTAATCGAAAACTAATTATATCTCGCGTTGTTAGTATCGTTCGGGTATTTTAAGGATTGTTAAAGTTACATACGTGTGTGTGTGTGTGTGTGTGTGTGTGTGTGTGTGTGTGTGTGCCTATGGGATAGAGTTAGTTTATGGGGAAAATAAATAAGAAAAAATATCGCGCCGGCATAACGCAAGTCGTTCAGGAAATAAACTGTACCTCGAGATTATTCTCGCGATATAGCGAAGAGAATACGTTAGTTTCGGTTCATCGACGTCGCGCGTGCTTTCTTATCTCGATGACGTTATCGGTCTCGGGGAATCGTCGTAAAATCGCTATGACAAATTATCGTTCCTTCGATCTTGTAAATGTTACGTGAAAAAAAAAAAAAAAAAAAAACTGATTCGCAAGGGAATCGTAACGATGCTAGATATTATCCGCAATGCTTATCGCAAAGTACCCATTGTATCTCTACGTTCTCTCGAGTACTCTATACGCGTATCGAATAACTGGTAGCGTCAATAGAAATCTATCCGGATTAAGAAATCTTCGGTTAAGCCCTTCGCGATTATTTTCCAGCGATATGGAATAATCCTCGAGGATGAAAACACCGCGCTATTATTAAAGTATTATTATCCTTGGAAAAAAAAAATATATATATAAAAATAATAAAACAAAAAACGAATAATTTTTTTTTATAAATATACAAAATTAGAAAACAAAAATTGGAAATTCGTTGTTCTTTATTTTTTTCGAGATTATTTTCTACCGTCATGGAATAATCCTCAAGGATGAAATCGCGATGTTATTGTTAAAGTACTATTATCCTAGACAATAATAATAATAATAATAATAATAAAACAAAACAAATAATATTTTTCTAAATATACAAAATTGAAAAAAATCTGAAAATTCATTGATTTTATAATTGTCAATTTTTTTTTTTTTTTCATTTTCAATTCGATTCGTTGCAATTTTTCGCGAGTTCGTTGTATCTTAACGGTATCGTTGCGAGACCGGATGGAAGATTCGTAGGTTCGTTGATCGCTTTCGTGTGTGTGTGCTCTCCTCCTTCGTGCTGTTCTAGCCGTCTTTCTTTTTCTGTTGTTGTTGGTTTTTTTGTTATTCGCTCGCGTTCGAGGGAAGTGAGGCAAAAAACGGTGGCCGTCAAAGGCCCCGTAATACATCAGACTTCATATATATATATATATATATGTATATTCGCACAGTATTATAGCCACAACCATCCAGACAATTCCGACCCGTCCCGGAAGCGAGAGCGGCGATTACGTCAGGGCGCGTTGCGCTTATTCTCTCTCTCTCTCTCTCTCTCTGTCTCTCTCTCTCTCTCTCTCTCTCTCTTTCTCTTTCTCTCTCTCTCTCTCTCTCTCTCTCTCTCTCTCTCTCTCTCTCTCTCTCTCTCTCTTTCTCTTTCTCTCTCTCTCTCTCTCTCTCTCTCTCTCTCTCTCTCTCTCTCTCTCTCTCTCTCTCTCTCTCTCTCTTTCTCTCTCTCTCTTTCTCTGCTTCTCTCTCTCTCTCTCTCTCTTTCTCTGCTTCTCTCTCTCTCTCTCCTTTTCTCCGTCTCTCTTTCTCTCTCTCGTTCCCTCTCGCGGGTTAGTTTCCATTCGAGCCTAAATAGAGAACTCTCCAGGCCTCTTTGCCCACGCGCCAATTAATCCGTGCAATTGCCACGGCGTGCTTTGTGACAACATCGTTCCGCGGTTTCCGTCGGGCGATATCAATCCCCGCGTCTCTCGGTCCCCCATTTATTTTTATGATTCTCCGGGCTATTATTCAATAGTGTCTCGTGGATGGACACGTTACATTTTTTTTTTCTTTCCTTTGTTTCTTTTTTTTTTTGTCAATCATTTATGCAGAAATTAAACGGTATCGAAATAAAAAAGAAAAAATAAGGTTGCAGGGGGAGAAGCGGCCACTGGAATATTCGAACGTTTTGTTCTCTCGGCGAGGCATTCTACCTGGTAAAAAAGACTTTATGGCTGATTGAACGACCAACAAAGGCGTGTCCATGTATGCTCGTAAATGTTTCTTTTTTTTTTCATTTTTTTCATTTTTGTTGTTATTGTTTGTTTTTTTTATTTGCATACCGTGGGTTGCAAAAAGTTGTAAACATTTTGGGAGAGTGAGAGTTTTGTTTGGATTATTTATATAATTAGTTTGTAGGATTTTGTGAAATTTAATCGAATGTGAAAAATTGATAAGGATTTGAAATTTGTATAATTGGGGCAAATATGAATTGCGACGGGTGATTAAAGTAGCGAGCCAGGTTTGGAAAAATTGTTGAGTCAACGATTGGCTCATGCGATCTATTATTATCGTAATATTCATTTTCTTCTTGGAAGAGTCTCTCCCTCTCTCTAGTGTAATACAAGCTCGTAAAGCTCGGTGTCACTAGAAATAGGCGATGATAATATAATGTGGCGAAGCATAATAGCACGTGGGGTGAATTAAACGGATCTTGTATCTACGATGATAATAATAATTATTGTTTTGATAATAATAGTTATAATATTGTTATTAATATTTTAATAATAATAGTAATAATATTATTATTAATATTTTACTAATATTTTATTGATATTTTATTAATATTTTATTAGTATTTTATTAATATTTTATTAATATTTTATTAATATTTTATTAATATTTTATTAATATTTTATTAATATTCTATTAATATTTTATTACTATTTTATTAATATTTTTTGAATATTTTATTACTATTTTATTAATATTTTATTACTATTTTATTAATATTTAATTATAATAAATATTTTATTCGTTAATAATTAATACGTAGGATAATACTTTAACGCCTGTAAAATAGTATTAACTCGTGAAAGAAAACGCGATTGATAAAAATTAGTCGTGCATTAAAACCCGTATGATAATTCCCCTTTCGCTGGTA